>OX438762.1:42955712-43064123 GCA_949316455.1 Acleris holmiana | reverse complement strand
TTGTCAAATTTAGTATTAATGTCAATGGTGTTATTGTAAATAAAACTAAAATCATAATTTAAAATGGCAGATTAAAATAAATAAATAGATTCGTCATTGAACAAACGTCTTTCAATAAAATCAGCTGTTTTGTTGTCAAGCACGTCATCCCGACCCACGGCGAGCTCAAATAGCTGCGCGCTGTGATCGCTTATTGCGGTGTCCAACGGTGACACCGTAAGGCACTCGCGAACGTTATTCGCTATGCCGCAATCGATGGACGATGCGCAATCTGCAGTCACGCGAGTAGGAAAGGTTACTGTGTTACTGCAACCATAACTAGTTAGTACGTCATCGACCCGCCGTCTCAGACCGTTGTCTGATAAATAATCCACGTTTTGGTCACCAACTATAAGAAATCTTTTGTTTTCGTCAGTTAATTTACGCAGTAACAATTCCAATTTATCTAAATAAGTGTCAAATGTACCATTTCCGGTTCTATAAACTGTAATAATAATCAATTTACTATTCATAATTTCAATAGCTGTACATTCGAAGTGATACTGAACGGAGAAATTCTGCAGGTCGTTTCGCTTTTTATAACCTATACCTTCACGTATACAGGGTGTTTGGCAGTCGGGTGTAGGGGTTTTAATTTTTAATATTGTGGCCCGCTCGCAGTCCTGACTTAACTCCAGTTGATTTTTTTGTCTGGGGTAGGCTAAAAGACTTAGTTTACGATGAGGAAATTATGGACATAACACATTTAAGACGCAAAATTTAAGCAGGATGTCTCATAATGAAAAATGAAATGAAAGTTGGAGTGACGACCACCGAGGTACGAAGGCGTGCTCGTGCTTGTGTCAGGAACAGTGGAGGACATTTTGAACACTTAAAACGTAATTAAGTAGTTAACAACATCATCTTACTATATTTTTTTTTTAATTATCTTACTGTTTTGTACATGAAATAAACGCTATCTATCTGTTTAACTATCTTAGTAGGTTACTTAGTTACTCGTCGTTTATAAGTTCGTAATTATTCAGTTTAGTGACAATTAAAAATCTGACAAAAGTTGAACGTGTTTTTTGGACTAACACAATTTGTTTGTTGATCAATAATTCCCTTCTATCAAAAATTAAAGAGATGCCCTAATCAAAAAGCAAGAAAACACTAATATTTGTAGTTGTATAGCCAGGTACCATCGTAGTCGTACACAATTGCACTGTATGGAAGTGAGGTCTCTTTTTTTGGAAATACCTTATTTTTTTTATTTATTTTTAGTTTTCTGGTTTTAAATGGCACATGCTTAGAAAGCCCGTAAATCAAAGAAGTTTATTAAGTATTTTTTACGCGTAAATCGCTGTTACTTTTTTTTTTGTAGACATGCAAAGTTGTAAAATTATCTAAAAAAAACTTTATCGTCATGTTTAAATAGGTTTTATTAATAATTGTAGCAGTAGAAGGTAATTGTTTGAATTGATTTTGAAGAACCAAGGTGTAGCAATGGCAAAACACTAAAAATTAACTCAATACAAGCTATACAATACAATACAATACAAATACTCTTTATTGAACACCAAAAATAAAAAATAAAAACAGAACATGGAACAGTACATTTAAATCATAGGTATACAACAGGCGGTCTTACCGCTAAATAGCGATCTCTTCCAGACAACCTTGTAAGAGAAGTAACTGAGGACACATATTCATGGCAGGGGGTGTAAACTAATTCGTTTAGAACTCAAACTAAATAACTACACGAAACAATTAAATTATTTCAATTTTGAAATTAGAACTATTTATAAATATACTAAATATAAATACATAAAATAAATAATTGAATAAATACATACTAAATACATATAATTATACATCTATATAATATATACATACATACATCCTCTACAGGGTGTTAAATAAAAAAAAACTGGCAAATAGAGTGATTTTTCAAAAAATAAATAAATATGACAATATCTCAAAAACCGTGACACTTAGCATAATAGTAAATGTGGTCAAAAATGTTCAGAATGACCCTAACTATCATCCCTTAAAACCCCTACACCCGACTGCCAAACACCCTGTATATAGCGCGACTCCGCCATGCGCGATGTTCGTGCGGCAGTATGAATTAGCCAGCGCGTACCCACATAACCTCACTCGTTCAATTTCACTTTTCTTGCACCAAATTTCACTCAAACCAAGTACATCCGGTCTTTTTGTACTACATAATATCTCTAACAGTGATGTTTTACGGCATAGTGATCTAACATTTTGGTGAATAAATATAAATTTTGCGTTTACCTCAGTTTTGATGTTACTCGTTCCGCTTCTAAGTTTTTTGCCTGCACAACATTGAATGGACGCACGAAAGAGATATACAGTGCATAGACAAAAACTTGCCACGGAGTCCCTGTATAAGTACTAGCAGGTAAAATAAGTTCGGCAGCTTAAGCTGTTAGAAAAATCAGGCAACTTACCAATATTGAGACAGCTCGCTTAGTTTATAATAGTTATTTTCATAGTGTTATGTCGTACGGTATTCTAGTTTGGATAAAAGCGGCTGATATACAGACTATATTCGTGTTACAAAAAAGGGCCATTCGTTCTATATATAACTTAAACTCCAGTGATTCCTTAAGAGTACTATTAGAAGAAATTAATATTTTGACTAGCGTCACAATTTATTTATGAGAATATTATTTATGTTATTAAGAACCATGACTCTTTTATTAAAAATGTTGATACTCATAATTTTAATAATAGAAATAAAAATAAAATTGCTATTAGAAAATTTCGTGTCCGCAAAGTATATAAATCATTTGTAGGTCAATGCATTCTTTTCTATAATAAATTACCCGAAGCAGTTTTAAAGTTATCATTTTAAGCACTAAAAATTACTTGAAAAAATCATTAATGGCTAAAGCTTACTATAAGGTCGAGGATTATCTAACAGACAAAATGCTTGAAAACAGTATCATGTCTGAATTATCATTGCATGTTACGAAAATCGAGGTGTTTTTAGAATTTGGTGGAGATAGTGTTGACGAAATTTGCTCCAGCACGGGTAGCACATGGCGGCGAGATAGACTACCCGTCATTGTCTAATTAGAACGTTCAAAAAAAGACAGGTAGTCTATCTCGCGGGCGACATAACTCGCGCGCCGTCATGTGCTAGCCGTGCAGGATAGTTACCGTTGATGAAACATGAGTCAAACAGTATGATCCTGAATGTAAGTAGGAGTCCATGCAGTGGATTGAGAAGGGTGACAGGCCGCCGAAGAAGTTTGAAGTGCAAAGATCGGCCTCTAAGCTAATGGCTACTGTGTTTTGGGACACGGATGGAATTCTTTTAATAGATTATTTAGCAAAAGGCTCTACAATAAATGCAACTTACTATTCTGAGCTATTGAGACAAGTGCGTCAAGCCATACTTGAAAAAAGAAGGGGCAAAATCAGTAAAGGCGTTTTGTTTTTGCAAAACAACGCCCCCGTTCATACCGCGCGTGTTGCAAGACTAGCTCTGAAAGAAATCGGCTTCGAAGAAATTGACCACCCTCCATATAGTCTAGATTTAGCCCCTAGCGACTAGTTTCTGTTCAGTAATTTAAAGAAAGACCAAAGAGGAAAGCGATTTGGAAATGATGAAGAATTTAAGGCAGCTGTAGAAGAGCATTGTCAAGGCCAAAACAAAGAATATTTCTTTAACGGCATAAAAGCATCACTACATAGTATAAAACAAAGTCGCTTTTTCTGTCCCTATATCCCTATGTATGCTTAATTCTTTAAAACTATGCAACGGATTTTGATGCGGTTTTTTTTAATAGATAGAGTGATTGAAGAGGAAGGTTTATATGTATAATACTTTAATCCGGAGCGAAGCGAGGGCGGGTCGCTAGTTATATAATAAATGTAAGAAATGCATCGAATTAGAGGGGGATTATATTGAGAAATAAAAATAACTTAATTTTCTAAATTGTTGTTATCCACCTTAGGCTTAGAACTTTTCAGCCGCCCCTCGTATATTTTGTTATTATATGCTCTTTTAATTAACCCTTGATTGCAGAGGAAGCCATATATGGACGGTAATTAATAAAAAAAGAAAAATGCATTGTCTTTAAAGTTCATTTTAAAACATACATTTTAAGGGGGCGCCGAGCTTTTTGCGCTCATTAACTTTAGGTATTTTATGCACTCTGTGTATGTGTGCGTATAGCACACCAGCAAGGAGCGAGCCGGAGCCATGCGCCGGCCGCGCGCCGGGCCTGACGAGCCGTGCGCCGATCCACTAGGCGCGGAGGTCTACCAATGTTTACAAAATAAAAAAACAATCGATTCCGAATACTTTTATTAAAATATTGACTATAAGAAGTTAAAAACTTTTTTCAGTCTACATTTTTTTTTAAATTTGTTGTTTACTGTCGGTAGGTAAGGTAGGATTGAATTACTTGTATGAGGTACAGTCACATCACGAGATTGTTGAGCCACTCTAGAACCCACTCACAGATAGATGGATAATTTTTAATTAATGTCGTTTGTACATCTAAGGTGTATTTAGGTAGTGTTAAGTTATTTATAATATTTATTGGGCAAATTTTTCGGCTAAAGAGAATAAATCATAAGTAAAAGCCGTACATCTTCCAATCGGCCATCTTCCCTCTCCGAAGGTTACTGGGAGAACCCTTTCATAGAAAGTTGACGGTAAATTTTGACGTAAATAATTTCTTTTGCGTGACTTGACGCTGTCATTAGGACAGAGTTCTATGGTGGCTCAACAACCCCGTGATTTAATGTGACTGTATATTGAAATGTAATAAAACCTAATTACCTTTATTGACAATATTCTAAGCACAAAATAAAGTGAACTCAATACCTAATGTAAAGTAATAAGAACGGCTGAGTAGGGCAAAAATCCCAGTCATGGACCCTTTCTTCAAGATATTATTTTTAACTGACTTCAAAGAAAAGGAAGTTCTCAGTTTGACCTGTTTGTATGTATGTATGTTTGTCCGCGATTATCTCACGTTTGGCTGAACCGTTTTTAATGCGGTTTTCAGAAAAGTATTTGTTTCACATAGGAGAAGGTTTTGGTATTTCAACCGTCTTTAAAAAAAGGATCTTAGTTTCTACGAATGTTTATCCATGATTATTTCCGCAAAAACTTCAATGTCTGATTCTGATCACTATAAAGTATAAAATTAAATTGATGTTTTAAAAAACTAAAAACTTAAAGCTGCTGTATCAATCACATATTTAGAAGTTCCTACTTAATGTTTGTATGTATATAATGTAATGAATAAGGACCGTATCGTTAATTATGGAAACAAATAAAATGGTGTAATCTGTATAAATACTTTTTATTACAAAAAAAAAACTTAAAGTACGCGATTCTTAGATCTTCAAAGTGAACCATAAAAAATACTTTTAGTTATTTATTGATCCCCTTTGCCAGTTTTCTCACTTTGCTTTTGATGCTCTTCATTAGCCCTTGGACATCGACTGTTTTGAAAGTTTTGTGGGTACGGATCCAGTCTTTTTTGAATTGGTCCATGTTATCTGTTGGTTTAGCTTGTTTTTGTGGCTTTGTCTTCATCAGAGCTCAAAATTTCTCGATGGGCCTGATCTCTGGGCAATTCGGGGGATTTAATGATTTCGTGACAAATTCTACATTATTTTCTCGATACTAGTTCAACACATGGCGAGCATAGTGACACGCAGCTAAATCGGGCCAGAATAATGTACGACCCCTGTGCTTTCGAATGAGTGGTAGTACCCGCTTTTGAAGGCATTCCTTCTTGTACACATCTGAATTTAAGTTTCCCGTTACGAAAAACAGACGTTTTCATGCCGCATTGACAAATAGCTAGCCAAACCATCACTTTTCTCCTAAATTTCTCGCAAAAAATGGATTTGTCGTCTTTAGAGACCTTCGTAGTTTCGTACCTTTTATTACGGTGTAAAACTGCGGTCCGGGTAGGGTTTTATAGTCAAGTTTGACATAGGTTTCATCGTCCATTATAATACATTGTTCATTTTTAGTTAAAATTTGGTCGTACAATTTCCGAGCCCGAGTTTTGACAGAAGACTCCTGGGTTTTGCTGCGTTTAGGTTGTTTTTGCTTTTTATACGTTACAAGCAAGTTACGTTCCTTGGCACGCTGAACCATTGCAATAGAAGTACGACATTTTTTCGCACAATCCCGAATCGATATCTCTTTTTTTTGAGAAATTATTCGCATATCTTTTTGTCCAAATTAGGACATGAAGGGCCTCGTTTTCTACCTCGACCAGGTAAATCTTTTAAAGTATTATTCATACTAAACCTTTTTATCGTATTGTAAACAGCTTTCAGGCTAACCCCTTCTTCTGAAGCAATCTTTCTCATAGTTATACCTGATTCTTTACAGTATTTGGTCACAATTGAATGTCGTTTTTTCTCTGAGAGACCCTTCATCTTGCAATGTATACGAATTATAAAAAAAATTATAGTAAGTTTTAACACTTAACTGTATTCTTAACAGATTGACATATGACAGAAAAGATAAAATAATGTAACTTTTTTTTTAGAGCAATTCCAACTTGTTTCCATAATTAACGATACGGTCCTTAATGTACGCAGGTATCTTTAGAAAAAAATATTAGGACATAAGAAACAACAATAATCAATATCGGATTTTACTTCACGGCATTATTTTGTCTGTGTGAGTAAGCAATGTCATTGTCTATTTCTCCATCCACTGAAAGACAAGAAATTTGGTCCATTGGCATCCTGTAATAAAACAGAACGTTTTGATTTAACTATAATTTATTTATTAACAGAATTAGTTTTTGGATGAAATTTTGTAATCCTCATTCTATAAAAATAATTCGTATTTGGGACTTACAATTCCATTGTGTGGTAAATTTTATAATCGATGTCAACCAATTCATTTACTCTGTAAATTGAAAAAATATAAAGATAATGTGAAAATTCATACTAAATTTATTAAAATGTTTTCCTATACACCTCTTACTATTTTTACGCATACCTCACCGGTTACGCATACCTCAGAAGTGCCAACAACTGGAACATTAACCCTATAAATAAAAAAATATGAATAATTTTGCAATTTTACTCATTTGTTGAAATATAGTTGTTAGGTACTGAGTATACTTACGGAGTATTCTCTTTGTATTCAGATTTCTGGAGATGTCTTGCTCTAGAAATATTGAAACCATCCCAAGAAGTAACAATATTATATAATTAATTATAGTAAAAAAAACCTCGGGTCGTTCTAAGAAGCTTGTTTGCCTGTAAATGTGTTTTTTTAGCTAAACTATTTTTATATCTTGGTAAATATTCACCATAGAAGTGTATTTTTTATATACCTACCTACTAATTGAAAGAACTTCGCGTGTTGTTTAAAATTACTTGTGTAAATAAACCAATTTTGGCCCAAAACATCAAGACTACAACTAAACGATTACAAAGTCTTAGTAATACAAATCGATACATCTCGAAAATCAGTCTTATGTTGCTACCGATTTATTTTCTCCTCCCTTAGTGTGGCATTTTGACAACTGTCAAATCAGGTTTCTTAGAACTACCCCACTATCAGTAGGTTTACGATTTTAACTAACTTCATTTCTTCACGCAAGCGTTTAGCATTGTGCTTTTGCCAACCCCTTCTCTTCCTTTCTTGGTTGTGTTTGTTCCCCATTTAAAATAAAGTGAATAATCACAAAAATCGCGATAAACGCAACCAACCAACTTGCGACACAGCCTCCACCTCCGACGGCCGAAGCCTGACTAATGCGGACATGGGGGAAACGTGACGGCTCTGGCTAAAATGGACGAAACGCGTGCGAATTTAGGTATTTCCTTCATATTAGTAAAATAAAAACACATTTTCAAATCTAAAGTGTAGAATATATAGAAGACGTGTAGTTTTGTTGTAAATCCAAAACTGATGATCTTCCGTGAAGTAATTACGCCGTACTAAGTGTTTATTTTGTTATGTAGAGGTATCTTTGGATGTTTTTTCTATCGAGGGAAGTACAAGTAATAGTGTTTCTAAAGTATATGATATATAGAGTGATTCCTTAAATATCTTACATATGAATTGCATAACTAAAGCTTCAGTAAAAACAATGCAGCAGGCGATTAAACGAACGCATTTTTTTCGTAATTACGTATCGTTGCCTCGGCGCACTCTTAAGTAAAATATCAAACTTATAATTTATGCAGTAAGATTTGTAGCTTAGTCAAAATATTAATTTGGAAATATACTGTGTTTCACTTTCGATATGCTTTGCATTAAAGGGTTAATTACCAGTGATCGGAATAGGTAGTGCAATTTCGGGTGAATGACCTTAAACATTATACTTAATATGGATAAGACCCCAGATTCCGGGACTCTATTTCACAGAATATTTTCTTGACATGACCTTCATTTAAATTAAATGGGAACATGCGAAAAATCAAAAAAAAATGTTATTGTAAATACTTATTTACTTTTTGTCATTGCAAGTGTCTACATATTTCGTCAATGTGATATTCTATGCAAGCAAAATAATCGTTTAAATCATGTTTTAATAACATTTCTGAATTAAACACAAACTTTAACACTTTTCAAATGTAATCCCGGGGTTACAAGCTATATCCATACTAAACTTACGCTCCGAAGTCTCGCGAAATTGCACTACCTATTCCGATCACTGTTAATTACCCTTAAATATCAGGGTTTAGTCCCCTTCCGTTTCGCTTTCGCGGCGGTGTGTTCTCCCAATATGTATGTAAAACACAAGTGCGTCAATATAAGTTGACGTGAAATGAAATAATTTGTTAATCGGCGGTGTGCGCGCAGGGCAATGGAAGGCGCCCCCGGTGCGTTCTGGCGGCGCTGTCTCGGCGCCGGCGTGCGCCTGCTGCGCGCCGCGCTGGCGCTCACGGCGCCGCCGCCGCTGCTGCGCGCCGAAGGCGTCGCGCTCGCGCTCATAGGTATCGCCTCCCTGCTATACATGTTTGTTGTACACTGAATAACTCTCATTTCATTCTCCACTATAACCCTTCATTTTAGACGTATCTTCTTTCTTTCTGTAAAGTTTTTGACCGTTCATTGGAGATATTTACAGTAGTTGAGGATATTTACACAATTTGTTTGTGTGATGATACACTTTGTTTAAAAAAGCCTTTCATTAGACCTCAGCACCGGCGTATATTTTGCCTCGCGACGGTGACGGGAGCTGGAGATTTAACAATTTCTAATTTTATGCGGGCAAAGTCGTAGGTAAAAGGTTTATTAAAAATGTCGAGCAAGAAATGTGGAAATAAGAATAAATACGTGGGCTGCTACTTACGAGGGTTAACTGAAAGTTTCGGGAATAGAAAAAAATATGCAGTTAAATTGAATAAAAGTATTTTTATTGTTTTTCAAAGTATTCTTGTATGGTTATTTTAATTAATAGAGATAATAAGAACACTAACACTATGCAAATCAATTTTTTTTTTCTGCCACTACAGACACTACATTAAATTAAGTTAAGTTTTAAGAATGCGATAGACGAGTGGCGCCCTCTGTTGGTCGTTCTGACAGTAACATACTCCCCCCAAAAGGACAGGACTGTCCTTTTTCTCCATCTGGTAATGGGCAGAGCTTTGAGATGGTTCGGGTAAATGCTGTACACTCTCTCTTAAAATTGTTGTTGAATCTTGAATAAACTTGTACGTCAGTCGCATATTTGATTCTAGTAGACATCTGACCAACTCGTTTTACTAGTCCATCAGCTGGTTTTCTGGGTAGTTGCAATCTCTTTGCAGTAGCCTCGCTGATAAAAGACTCTTGGGAGCAAGGATCAAGTAGAGCTCGTACCAATTGCAAACCTTTTCCAGTTTGTATGTTCACTAGTGCAGTAGCCATCAGTGCTACTAGGTAGTTTCTCATTATTGGCACTTCAGATGTTTCATGTTTTGATGTCTCTCGGTTGCAGGTTTCTGTAGTTGTCACTGAGTTTAAGTCTGTGCAGGTGGCACTGTTGTTTGATTAGTTGAATTCACATAGTGTAGCAATGAATGATGTCTCTTCTGGCAACGATGACAGGATACTTTACTTTTGCAGTGCAGTACATTGTGTTTAGGTGATAAACAGCACAATCTCTCTTTTTGAACATGTTGTACTCTTGTGTTCACATCCAAATTTGCAAACTCTTTGCAAAGAAACAATGGGTGAGCTTGTTTGCAGTAAGTACACTGTACATTGGTAGAAGTTTTTTCAGAAGTTCGGCTAGTTAGAGATGATTTCTGTCTCACTAAAACTCTGTCCTTCGATTGTTGTTGTTGTTGTGGAACCATTTCTAATACTCGAAAACGTGTCTCTAAAAACTCTTGAAACTTCTGTAACTTAGGTAGCTCTTGCACAGGTAATGTACCAATCTCTTCTTCCCATTGTTTGTGTGTGTCATCATCTAATTTATTTAGTATTATGTAAATAATAATTATCCCAGTTGTCCATAGTAATTTCGTTGTTTTTCAGACCATTTAAGCATTCTTGTGTCGTATCTAGCAGCTCTTTGATAGATTTAGATGTTCCATGCACAATTTTCTTTTGATTGAATAATCTATTGTAACGCAGCATTTCTTGCGTGAAACAGAACCTAAAGACTGGGGAAATATTTTTTGGTGATATTGGCATTACCGTTATTTGTTTTGATTTATACTATAAATGACACACCTTTGTTTTATTATGTTGGTATTGCCGCGTTACCTTTGAATTAGGGCGATACTAGATAACAGAAATTATTCAACAAAATTAGGAAATAGTAGATAGCAAGTTAATAAATAAACAAAACAATTTAAAGATTTCTTTTAATAATAAATACACAAACCAACATTAAACAAACACATTTGAGCCAAAAGTAAATTTAATATAAGTAATCTATTAATTAGGTAATTATCTATACCTACTAATTTTGTCTAGCATTTTGGTTCTATGCATTTTAGCTGCATTCTGTTTTGTCTGGCATTAATCAGGATCATGGCTCATTACGAAATCAGATTTTAACCAGATAACTTTGAGAGAGTCAGCCTCAATAATATAACCAAGCACCTGCTGTGGAGATATAGCACATATTTTCAGTCATATTTCGGAGAAAGAAACTTGTAAGTAGGAATAAATAACATCCTTTCTGATGGAGGCATTTGTTGCAATTAATGTGCCATTCTCTGACCTAATGGTGAATTTTCAGTGTTTGTTCTAACACTTGGAGAGGAGGGAATGTCACAGCGTCGAGATTACCAGGGCTTTTTCTGGAAGTTCTCTGGTAAGATGCATATTTTTATAACCAAAATGTCTGTCCACATGTCTCAAATATTTTCCAACCTTAGTGCTAATCAGAGCAATTTCTCTCTGTCTTTACAGCTGGACTGGGTTCTTGTTTTATTGTTTGGTCTTCTTGTACTTGTTCTTCTAGTTGTGGTTGTTTAATTTCAGTATTCTTTAAGTAGCTATTTCCAAATTTTGTAGGTTCCGAACTTTAGATATTCTCAGTAGAAGTTAGCTTCCGATTCGCCAATATAGTTGGACAAATTTATTTTGAAATACATTTTGTTTATTCCGATTCTGGGTCCAACCATATTTAGGTACTGGAAGCTATGAAGTAGTTTCTTAAGTGATTAGTGTTTGGCAGGTACTCTCTTTAAATCTGTAAGTAATAAATCTTTGATTAAGACCATTCAGTAAAGTCATACAAGTAGGGAAGTAGGATTTAACTGGTTAAACCCACCTTTGGGGTAGGCGTGCCATAGGCACGAAGATTCTGTTAGACCTTGACAATCTGCTGTGAGCTGACCGAGGATCCTGTGGCTTGCGACGCAGTGTCTTGGGACCGCTCCGCCAGTCTGTCAACCGCGGACCACATTAAGTTGATCGTCCAGGAAGGAAGGTTTTCTTCAGATCAAGGTCTGTAGACAATATTTATATATTAGGGAATTAGGATATCAATAATAATTATTTGAACTCGTAGATTGGAATTGATGGCAACTCTATAATTAGGGACTAACAACTTACCACCTAAGAATTGTGAATTCATAACATAAGAACCTTTACTTTGTGTAACACGACCAGCCTTCCGCTGAGCTAAATCTATTCTTGTAGAGTAGGAATTATGTGCAAAGTTATGTTCACAATTTCATAACATCATGTATAGAGCTGCAAAGGAATAAAGACTGTGATAATTACTAACCTGTTTTCATTAAGCTCCTGATTGTATGGTCCCAGTAAACTCCATTGGTACTCCAGTATCTTACTCTGCAAATTTTCTGTCACTTATTTCGTTTATTTTGTTTTGTCACCTGTTGTACCCCTCCGGGCAGGACACCATGTGACAAATGGCGCCCATTTCCGTGTAATTTTGAAGATTTTGAGACCTTTCTGATCATTTTTTTGGAGTTTACTAGGATTTTTATAGTTTGCCATCAACTTTCCAAATAGTTTACAATTTCCAGTTTAGAGACCATATTTAGCTTCTGTTGTGTGTTATCAGCGTATTTTACACTGTATTTGTTGATAATTTCGTGTATTTCAGTTGTTTTCAGCTTATTTCAATCACTTTGTATGTAAAAACTGTTTTAAAAATTTTGAGGTTAAGATTTGACAGTACTTGATAATCTTGAAGTCAAATTTTTCAGCGTATAAACTTTGTAAGGCTGTAGTGCTTATTTGTGGTATTGCTAAAAGCACAAGATTTTATCTGTGGTTTTGGAAATACGTTTGAGGTACTTATTGTTAAATTAAAACAAAAAATTTAAAGCCATTTTGCATAATTTAAAATACAATTTTATACAGTCAAATTTAAGATTAAATTACTATTACATTAATGAAAAATATAATTTATTATATTGCGTTTCAATTTTAAAAAGGCATTAGTTTGAGTACTTGTGTCAAATTTTGACAATTTGAGGAAACTTGCTTGCTACTTATTTGTAATTTTGAGATAAAATTTCGGCCACAGTTCTTTTGAAAGCAAATTATAAGCTTAACTTAACATAATTGTATTCATAAGTGTGTAGTTAGAAAAGAAAACAAATAGTAATTGGAAAAATTTATTTAGTATAACAATAATTTAGACAACAAAAATTGTAATAACATTGCCTTTTGCCAACAATTCTAATTTAGAGTGAAAGATAAAACATTACAATTGATTACAATATGGATAGAACTATTCAGTTTCACTCACTGCATAAGGATGAGTTAATCTATGAAGTTGAGATAAGGTCAGAACACCTCTTAGTACAGTCGATGGACTTCGGAAACAGTTAAGGACTTTAAGTATTGAATGTCCATCCCAGGCAATTCTTGAAACAAGTTTACATGCAAATGATGAGTTGAAGATAGTTTCAGACAAGTTAATACAATTGACAAATTTAGCAGACAAATATTTAAAGGACAAAGACAGTTTTTCTCTAAATAGAGCTCGAGCATTAGGTGCACATCTGTATTACAGACTGTTAAGAGTACAAGTTGACCTAGATGTAGGCAACTTACAATTGAAAACACAACTTAGTAACAAATTAGAATCACTTTTATTAAAAATTAAATCAGTAGTGCCGACTTCAGATCAAAGTGCAGTTATTCCGTCAGAGGTTGATGAGATGCATGTTGAATGCACGGGTGACAAGAATGTTTCAAAATGGGGAGTCAGGTTTAATGGTTGCACTGACCCCAGATCATTTTTAGAACGTATTGAAGAACTTAAGTTAGCTTTTGGTGTCTCAGACATCAAACTGTTTCATTCAGCGGCACAGCTGTTTACAGATCAAGCCTTATTATGGTACAGAGGTATAAGACAACAGGTTTCTTGCTGGAAGGATATTAAAGAGTTGTTATTAGAAGAATTTGATCCAGTCGATTATGATTACAGGTTATTAGGGGAAATTAGATTGAGAACACAAGGTTCAAATGAACCTATACACATTTATTTTTCGGTTATGGCGTGTTTGTTTTCCCGTCTTAAGGTTGCGTTGTCTGAGGAGATGAAATTAGAGATCCTTTTGCACAATATTAGACCAACGTTAGCTCAACATTAAGCATTAGTGCAAATAACATCAGTTTCACAGTTGAAGGATCATTGTCGCAAATTGGAAGGTGCTAAACAGCGTGCAGAGTTATTCACGGAGCCTTCTAAGACCGCCACAAACATTTTGTCAGGCGAATTTGTGTACAAAGGCAAGTCAACGCCGGTAAGTTCTGTAAATTTAGGTTCATCGTCGTCTCCCGGCAACTGCAAGAAAACCACTTGTGCGTTTGCGCAGCATAGTACTGCGTCATCACGGAATGTACAGCAAACACGGTCTCAATCCGCACATGTACAGAAACCGGTCTGTTACAAATGCGGAGGCACTAATCATAATTTTAGACTTTGCAGGGCAAGAGCCCGTGATGGTAAATTAAGATGTTTTGGTTGCGGTTTGACAGATGTAATTGTTGCCAACTGTCCGAATTGTACTAAACGCATTAAGCCGACTTCACACGTTCAGACTTCAAAAAACTAGATTGTTTTGATTGTAGCAAATTTAAAAACAATAAATCAATTTCAAAATTTTGTAATTATAATTCCATTGCTACAATCAAGTTTGCACCAAATAAAGATGATATTCGGCCTTATTTAAAGTTCAAACTTTATGACTTTGAGATTTTCGGCTTATTAGATTCGGGAGCTTCGGTATCGATTTTAGGCAATAATGCACATCTGGATTTTGAGAAATTTGGATTTAGGGTTCAGTCTTGTGAGCCGACGACATGTAATGTTGCAAATGGCGTCGAGGTCCAAACAATTGGGTGTATTTTTGTTCCGGTGACATTTAAGGAAGTCACACACGTCATTAAGTTTTATGTGATACCCAGCATTGTTTCGGACGTCATTTTAGGTATCGATTTTTGGCAATCTTTTCGATTGGCGCCAGAGATTTTTGACAGCATCGATTACATTATAACGCCGGACTCGTACTTTAAGAACATCAACGGTGTTACTGATCAAGTGAATACAATTCAGTCTTACGATCATTTAAGTACGCCGCAGAAGGAACTTGCCGATGCAGTGGTAGGGAAGTTTAGGGATATTTCATTCGAGGAGAAAGGGTTAGGTAGGACCGGCTTAATTGAGCATACTATCGAGACCGGAAACGCATTGCCGATTAAGACCCGGCAGTATCCACTGTCACCGGAAAAGCGTGCAGCGTTGAGTTCGGAACTCGATAGGATGCTGCAATTGGACGTTGTCACACCGTGTGAAAGCCCTTGGAACAACCCTGCTCTTTTAGTTCGCAAGGCAAACGGCGATTGGCGTTTCTGCCTAGATTGTAGGAAGTTAAATTCAATCACGAAGGGAGATTCGTATTCCATTCCGTATATTCCGCAAATTCTGGACAGTTTAAAGGAAGCGAAATACCTGACGTCGATTGATTTAAGTTCCTCATTCTGGCAGATACCGTTAAATAAGGAGTCGCAGGAGAAGACAAGTTTCACTGTCCCTGGTCGTGGTTTATTTAAGTTTAAGGTCATGCCATTCGGGTTGTGCGGAGCGCCTGCTAGACAGCAGCGCCTTATGGATAGGCTGATCGACCACAACCTGACCAGTGACATTGAAAATGGTCTTGCCTTCTGTTACATTGATGACATTGTGATTTGTACTTCTGACTTTCAGACACATTTAGTCCTTCTGAATAGGGTTTTGGAGAAATTGAAGATGGCAAATTTGACCATTAATTTTGCAAAGTCCAATTTTTTCAGGTGGTCTCTTAGGTACCTCGGTTACGTCGTAGACGAGTTCGGGTTGCGTACCGATCCTGAAAAGGTTGCGGCCATCTTGAATTTCCCCATTCCTACTACTCCTAAGGAGGTAAAGATATTTTTAGGAACGTGCTCATGGTACCGGCGGTTTATTCGCAACTTTTCGACCATAGCCGCTCCTTTAAATAAACTTACCTCCAAAGGAAAGAACATTCCGGCTTTTCGGTGGTCTGAGGACGCCGAAGTCGCCTTCAATTCGTTGAAGAACGTGTTGGTGTCAGCACCTATTCTGGCAGTGCCTGATTTTAACAAGCCTTTTGTAGTGCACTGCGACGCGTCCTCCTATGGATTGGGCGGAATGGTCTCACAGACCATCGATGGACATGAACACCCTATCGCGTACGTAAGCCGTTCCTTAAATAAGGCGGAACGTAATTATAGCGCTACCGAAAGGGAGGCTCTGGCCGTTCTGCTTTCAGTAGAAAAATTCTAAGCGTACTTAGGCTCGCGTCGTTTTAAGGTGGTCACGGACCATGCGTCTTTAAAGTGGTTCATGAACCTGGAGAACCCATCAGGAAGATTGGCTCGTTGGGGGTGTCGACTGTCTCAATATAATTTTGATATTGAGCACAGAAAAGGCACCGACAACGTTGTCCCTGATGCGCTGTCTAGGCTCATGAAGGTAGACGCCCTAAATATTTTGGATGGTGACGCCGAGAAAGACGAGTGGTATGAAAAGGTTTTGAGTGGATGTAGGACTTTCCCCGCTAACTTTCCGAACTTTTGTATTAAGGAGGGAAAGCTCTTTCGTTTCAGTAAAAATAAGTACAGCTTACTTAGGGAGTTAGATTGGAAGGAGGTGGTGAAGAAGGGTGATCGAAGGAGGGTGATTGAAGAGAACCATTGCGAATCCACAGCCGCGCATTTTGGCGTGTTTAAGACACACCGGCGGCTATCTCTGACATACTTTTGGCCAGGCATGCACAAGGATGTTGTCGATTTTGTTAAAGCTTGCGACGTGTGTTGTGCTTACAAACACTCGCAGCGACAAACTCCAGGGTTGATGGGTCAGCCAAAAGTATGTCACAGACCGTTTCAGGTGGTCTCTATAGATTTAGTGGGTCCTCTTCCTCGCTCTCGTTCAGGTTTCACATATTTGTTTGTGGTGACATGTTTTTCGAAGTTCACGTTACTATTTCCGCTTCGTCGGGCAACTAGCGCTTTGGTGGCTAAACATTTCGAGAACGACGTTATTTTAGCACATGGTGTGCCTGAAACCGTGATTGCAGATAATGGTGTGCAATTCACGGGATCAGAGTTTAAGCTTCTTTTGAAGCGTTACAACGTTCCGAAAATTCATTATGGGCCTCGCTATACACCCCAGGTAAATTTAGTAGAGCGGTACAACAAGACAGTTATGACTGCTGTAGCGTCGTACGTAGAGGAGAACCACCGTTCTTGGGACGAACAACTGCACCGGATACAGTTCGCTTTGAACAGTGCAGTGAACGAGTCCACTGGGTTCTCTCCTTTCTTCTTAGTACACGCACGGGAGCCAGTCATAAATGGTTTGTTCTACAAGGACTCAGACGAGGAGTATAGCGCAGCCATTCCCCGTGAAGAATATGCCGGTGAATTTGGTACTTTAAAGGGTATTTTCGGACAAGTACGTGCCCAACTTCTAAAAGCACATGCAAATAATGCTAGGCATTATAATTTAAGATGACGTCAGCTAAATTTTCAGTAGGTGATACTGTCTGGAAACGTTGCTATGTACAAAGCGATGCTTTGAAATTTAAGATGGCCAAGCTCGCGCCTAAGTACGAGAAATGTAGGGTTAAGACAGTATTATCGCCTTTAGTTTACGAGTTAGAGCGGATGGATGGACATCCGATAGGTTCTTGGCACATAAAGGATTTGAAAGTTTAACAGAGATTCTGTACGTTAATAAGATTGGAGTTAGCATTTAGTGTTAAATATTACAATAAATAATTAATCACAAATTGTAAGGCGTGATGAACAGTTATTACTGTATCACTACCAGTTTAAAAGCGAGATGTATGAAAGATAAGAATGTTAGTACAATATTTAGGGCGGCTCAATCTTAACTCTATAACACCTTGAGTATTCAGTCTTTAATATGTTGTTAAGTTTACCGTGATAGGAAGTATTACCTTATCATTATTATGTTTTCTGTTTTCGCATTCAACACTGACTGGTTTCGGTACATGTGTGGATGCGATTTTGGTGTATTTCGGTACTTTTAGTTATTCCGGGACGTACGCTCGGGATATTATTTTGTCTCCTCAGACGCGCGCTGAAATGTTTTGGATTTTGAATTACTCAGATATAGCTTGTGTTAAATCTGAGTAATATTTTTGATATTTTGGTAAGGGTAAGGTTTTAGGATAGTTTTCGGTATTCCGATTGTGTAGAGTTTCAGACAGTAGTCTCAGACTACTTAATAGGTTTCGCCCGGATAAGAAGGGAAATATATTGTAATTTGTAGTATGCTGATCATCGGTCCTGGCTGTTGGAAATTAGTCTCTACAACACAACATCAATGCTGTTGTGTTGTAGAAGCTAATAGGATGGTTATTCTGGTTTGTTAGGTTTTAGTTGGTTTTGATGGTAACTTGGCTTGTTACAATAATTTAGGTTTCGTTTAGTGTTTTGGAAGTTTTTTCGGGGTTTCTTCAGTCTTTAGGGGATGTTGTATGGTATGAAGGTCGCTGAGGGCAGCGATCGGTTTACCTACGTTAAACCTTTCATTGGGAAGGGGGGTATTGTAACGCAGCATTTCTTGCGTGAAACAGAACCTAAAGGCTGGGGAAATATTTTTTGGTGATATTGGCATTACCGTTATTTGTTTTGATTTATACTATAAATGACACACCTTTGTTTTATTATGTTGGTATTGCCGCGTTACCTTTGAATTAGGGCGATACTAGATAACAGAAATTATTCAACAAAATTAGGAAATAGTAGATAGCAAGTTAATAAATAAACAAAACAATTTAAAGATTTCTTTTAATAATAAATACACAAACCAACATTAAACAAACACATTTGAGCCAAAAGTAAATTTAATATAAGTAATCTATTAATTAGGTAATTATCTATACCTACTAATTTTGTCTAGCATTTTGGTTCTATGCATTTTAGCTGCATTCTGTTTTGTCTGGCATTAATCAGGATCATGGCTCATTACGAAATCAGATTTTAACCAGATAACTTTGAGAGAGTCAGCCTCAATAATATAACCAAGCACCTGCTGTGGAGATATAGCACATATTTTCAGTCATATTTCGGAGAAAGAAACTTGTAAGTAGGAATAAATAACATCCTTTCTGATGGAGGCATTTGTTGCAATTAATGTGCCATTCTCTGACCTAATGGTGAATTTTCAGTGTTTGTTCTCACACGTGGAGAGGAGGGAATGTCACAGCGTCGAGATTACCAGGGCTTTTTCTGGAAGTTCTCCGGTAAGATGCATATTTTTATAACCAAAATGTCTGTCCACATGTCTCAAATATTTTCCAACCTTAGTGCTAATCAGAGCAATTTCTCTCTGTCTTTACAGCTGGACTGGGTTCTTGTTTTATTGTTTGGTCTTCTTGTACTTGTTCTTCTAGTTGTGGTTGTTTAATTTCATTATTCTTTAAGTAGCTATTTCCAAATTTTGTAGGTTCCGAACTTTAGATATTCTCAGTAGAAGTTAGCTTCCGATTCGCCAATATAGTTGGACAAATTTATTTTGAAATACATTTTGTTTATTCCGATTCTGGGTCCAACCATATTTAGGTACTGGAAGCTATGAAGTAGTTTCTTAAGTGATTAGTGTTTGGCAGGTACTCTCTTTAAATCTGTAAGTAATAAATCTTTGATTAAGACCATTCAGTAAAGTCATACAAGTAGGGAAGTAGGATTTAACTGGTTAAACCCACCTTTGGGGTAGGCGTGCCATAGGCGGGAAGATTCTGTTAGACCTTGACAATCTGCTGTGAGCTGACCGAGGATCCTGTGGCTTGCGACGCAGTGTCTTGGGACCGCTCCGCCAGTCTGTCAACCGCGGACCACATTAAGTTGATCGTCCAGGAAGGAAGGTTTTCTTCAGATCAAGGTCTGTAGACAATATTTATATATTAGGGAATTAGGATATCAATAATAATTATTTGAACTCGTAGATTGGAATTGATGGCAACTCTATAATTAGGGACTAACAACTTACCACCTAAGAATTGTGAATTCATAACATAAGAACCTTTACTTTGTGTAACACGACCAGCCTTCCGCTGAGCTAAATCTGTTCTTGTAGAGTAGGAATTATGTGCAAAGTTATGTTCACAATTTCATAACATCATGTATAGAGCTGCAAAGGAATAAAGACTGTGATAATTACTAACCTGTTTTCATTAAGCTCCTGATTGTATGGTCCCAGTAAACTCCATTGGTACTCCAGTATCTTACTCTGCAAACTTTCTGTCACTTAGGTATTTCGTTTATTTTGTTTTGTCACCTGTTGTACCCCTCCGGGCAGGACACCATGTGACACTATTTAAAATTGTGTTCACTATCATACGCTTGTTATTGTATCTTTTGTTAAGTGTTTCCCAAGCCACATCATAATTGTTCTCAGTAATTTGCAGGTGTCTCAACAGTTGTTCAGCTTCTCCGGTAACGCTGCTCTTTAGGTAATGAAGTTTTTGTACCTTGCTTAGCGTTGCTTTATTATGAATGAGCGTTGTATAAAGATCTCTGAACGAAGTCCATTCATGGTAGTTTCCGGCAAATTGAGGTAGATTGACCTTAGGTAACTTAACCTCGTCGGTATGACTCTTCTCTGCCGTAGGTCGCAGCTCTTGGGTAACATTGCCACTAAATCTCTATAAAATATCTGCTAAGTCTGCTTTAATGTTGATGTACTCATCTTCACCGTGCATAAATGTATTTTTTGCAAAGTAATCGTATTCTTGTTTTTCTGCTAATGTGACCAATTTCAACATTTCAAAATAATTTCTAAATTTTCTCCAATATTCGTCTAATGTGTCTATTTTTGTTTTTACATAACCTTTCGTAATGCAGGTTTTAGGTGACTTCTTAAAGTTTACTCCAATATTCTTTATTAACAACAGCGATTCTTCTTGTTCCGAAATCAGATTCTCCATTTTGGTTTTTGTTTATGTAGGTTAGTTGTTTTAAAAACGCACGCGTAACTATTAGTTGTTAATAGTAAATACTGTAGTTTGTAAATTCAGCACTTAAATCGTGTAAGTTTACTAATTTTATATATTGTTTCAATCTACGAAGTCAATAACAACAAATTGTTCTCTCTTTAGTTCGACAAATTAGGTTATGATTTATGCCGGCACGTGATGCCAAATACCAACTAAAGTTTCTGTTCAATCACTTATCTAAACTGTTTATTTAGTATTGCACATTACACTATGTTCGATCACCAGTTAGTTCGACAAATTAGGTTATGATTTATGCCGGCACGTGATGCCAAATACCAACTAAAGTTTCTGTTCAATCACTTATCTAAACTGTTTATTTAGTATTGCACATTACACTATGTTCGATCACCAGTTATTTATAAGTCTTATTTATGTAAAATACGTTCACTTTGTAGTCAAATGTTCCAAGTTCGTATCACAAAAGTACCATTGTTGTTTTGTTCACTGCTCACAATACACTCACTCAAGTTATTTATTAATAGTCACTAAGCTCATTTTCTATTACTATTCGGTTCGACTGGACCACTTTGTATGGTTATTTTAATTAATAGAGATAATAAGAACACTAACACTATGCAAATCAGTTTTATTTTTTTTCTGCCACAGACACTACATTAAATTAAGTTCTAAGAATGCGATAGACGAGTGGCGCCCTCTGTTGGTCATTCTGACAGTAACAATTCTCCTTTATATTTAATGCACTTTTCCATGCGATCAAACCAGTCATTAAAGCACTTATTGAAGTCTGAAGTAGGGGTCGACAAAATGACTGACTGAAACCGCTGACCACGCAACTTATCCTTAATTTTGGGGAATGTGAAAAAGTCATGGGGGCTTAAGTCGGGGCTGTATGGACGATGGTCCAGTAATTCGACTTTTTCACCGTCCAGGTACTCAGTTGTTTTCCGAGCGGTGTGAGGGCTGGCATTGTCGTGGTGAAGGATAATGCGGCGACTAGGGTTTTTTTTTCGGAGTTCAGCAAAGATACTCGGCAAACAAATAGTGGTGTACCAATCGGCATTGACCGTTCTACGATCTTCAAGAGGAATAGTAGCCACGTGACCCGATTTGGAGACAAACGTAGCCACCATCTTTTTGGCCGTGCTGGGAGAACGAATAATTTTTGTCGGCTTGAGCTCATCTTCGTAGACCCATACTCGAGATTGGTTTTTATTTTCAGGCTCATATGCATATATCCAACACTCGTCACCGGATACAATGCTAAAAACTGCATTTGAGCTTCCTCCGTTGAATTTATTCAAAGTTCTGAAGCACCAATTGGCACGAGTCCAACGGGACAACAACTTTCGCACGCCTAATTGTTCCTGTAAAATGATTTGTATCTGACTCATTTCAATGCCCAAACACTCTTGAATCTCCCGATATGACACATGACGGTCTTCCTTTATCAGCTGACGGACAGCATCGACGTTTTCTTGGGTGACTGCCGATTTTGGTCGACCTTCACGCACGTCGTCCGTGAGGGATAGACGGCCATGTTGAAATTCCGCATACCACCTGTATATCGTCGTCTTTGAAGGTACTTCATTACTAAAATCAACAATCATCCGGTCTCCAAATTGTTTATGTGATAATCCACTTTTAAAGTCGTAATAAATCATAGCTCTTAAATTTTCACGGGACAATTCCATTTTCAGCAGCGACTCGACGACTTCAAAAAACAATTGAAACCGAACCATCGCTTTTTTTTTCTATGTGGCCAGTGTGTTAAAATAATGAAACTTTAGAGATTATAAAAAGATATGATATGTGTCAAAAATATGTTTCTAAGTATTAGATTCCCGAAACTTTCAGTGCAGCCCTCGTAAGTATCCGGAATAGGCAAAACTAGCATTTTTAGATAAAATATTCAACCTGCATGGTAAAATTTTACTTGTTTAAAACTGACCATTACATTTTTTTTATGGTCTCTGCATTTTCCTTTTGTTTTGACGATGTAGAATTTTCATGTCACCGCAATAATGGAACTCCCACGTGAAAATATTCGAGCGATGATTTATTACGATTTTCGGCGTGGGTTATCACAACAACAGTGCTTCAATCAACTTGAATCAACTTTTGGTGATGAAGCACCATCGAAGACGACTGTGTAACACTGGCTCAGTGAGTTTAATCGTGGGCGTTGCTTTCACGGACGAATCCAAAGTATGTCGCCCGGAACCGGCCGTTATACCACAAAACGTAGATGCTGTGCGTAAACTAATAATAATGCAAGATCGTCATGTTAGGTACATATCGCGTGTTAGAGGTAGCTCTAGGCATTAGTATGAAGGGCATACATAAAATATTACACGAATATTTGGTTGTAAAAAAGATTTGTTGCCGTTGGGACCAAACAAGTTGGGCACAATCTAACAATTGAACAAAAACGAGTTCGTATCGAATGGTGCACAAAAAATAACAAAATACAACCATGGTGAGTCAAAAGCTGTTTACAACATTTACACAGGTGAAGAATCCTGGATCTATGCGTATGATCCCGAAACTAAACAGCAGTCAACAGTGTGGGTGTTCCAATGAACTAAACCCAATTAAAGTAGTGCAAAAAGCACTCTGAAGCAAATGGTGCCGTGTTTTGTTGGAATTAATGGTCATGTGGCTACAGTGCAACTAGAAAATCGTAAAACAGTTAATTCGGAATGGTACACGACGATTTGTTTGCCCGAAGTCTTCCAGGAAAGACGGAAATCTCACTAGCGACGTAAAATATTTCTTCACCATGACAATGCCAGCTGTCACACCTTAACCGAAACAATTCGGTTTTTGGAAAGTCAAAAGATCGAATTAACGGGTCATCCGCCGTACAGCCCTGATTTAGCACTCAATGACTTCTATTTTTTTCCAAGCGTAAAGAATAAATTACGTGGTCAACGATTTTCGACCGGTGAACCTCTTGACCTCTTTTTCCATTTTGTACGAAAAACAAAACAAGTCTTACAAATTTTGCCGCCAGAAAAAACTGAGCCATAGACAATTGTCAGTTTTCATTTTTTTTATTTAATAAGGTCAATACTATACGACGGTAATGCCAACTTTCCTAAGTAACGCTACCTGACATCAAACACGGGTACTATTTGATCCACCCTCGTAAATATTCAGAATCTTCATGGTTGTGCAAATTGTGCGATGTATTTGTTAATCTCCTTAACCTTTTGAACTCTGTGTCCAACGAAAGTGGCCAGGGTCTGCTCGCGCTATCAACCTAGATGAATTATGAAATTGCCTTGTACAGAGACACTGAGCACGGCGGCGGGCGCGGCGCCGGGGCGTGCAGCGGCGGCGGCGGCAGTGGCGCTGGCCGAGACGCTACCGCGCGGCGGCGGCGGCGGCGACCTGCGCGCGCGCGCTCTCGCTCGCCTCGCCGCGTTGGCGCAACGCGCGCTTTCCGACCTCGACCAGGCTAATCCGCTGCACATGTAACTACCCGCTCTTACCTTTTACACATCTGGACTCTGAATGAAATCAGTTATAAATTAGAAAGTTGCCGGCTACACATTACCATGAAATTGTTGCTTGTATAGAAGCCTCCAAGGAGAGCTACCATTCACTTCGAAATGTATTAATTGTTGGTAATGTTAAATAAATAAATAAAATAAAATGTAACATTGTTACAAACGAGATTTGTGAATCTGACAGGACATAGGTAATTTTTTAAATTATTAGACTTCTAAAAAACGTTCGGGTAAAGTCGTGGCTTCCGAGCTTTCCCCATGTCATATAACCTTTCATAATTTTCCCGCTGATATCGTTAGGTTATAACCAATGACATTCTCTACACAAGGACTTCGCATCAGCGCTCAAAACACGGGGCGTCAAAATTGTGCTCAATGGCGGTTTAGCACACTCTTACCGTAGTCGTCTGTTGATCGTAAAGCCGTAAGCATGCCGAAGTGAGCCATCAAAAAGTGCCGACATAAATCCGTTAAGGTGCAAAAGAATGATGGTGCTACTTATAAAAGATAATACACTTAAAAGTGTAAATAATTAATAAAACCATTTAATTTACAATAAATATCATATCACAAAATTTCATGTCAAATAAATATCATAAATGATTGACAACTATTGCCAAGAAAGACACTAGACAGGAACATAGAAAATAATAAATTATTGACAACTATTGCCAAGAAAGTCACTAGACAGGAACATAGAAAATAAAACAATAGAGTAGCTCTTTGTAGGGTTCCATAGCCAAATGGCAAAAAGGTAAATCCCTATGTTGGCTGTTTTTTTTTACCTTTTCTGTACACGAGATTATGAGACAGAATTGGCGCAAGTTAGTAGCAAGAGAAAGATCCGAAATATTTACAAACCAAATAAATCAAGCGTCATTCGCTGAGATCATTTTCTTGAATCTGATGTTTATGCACCACTGAAGGATATATGCGTTTAATAAAGATAGCTGTTTCGCATATTGAGGTTACCAGTGTAGTGTAATGTTACAACCTGTCCCATTAAAGTTTGCCGGTCATTGTATGTATAACAGTTGAGATGTTTGCGGTTTCAGAGGGTTATTAAAATTGGTTAATATTTATGGGTAGCATCACCCTCTGGCTCCTGAAATATCGTTTACTACGATAATAAAAAACCATTCTACATTAGCTATTCACATAATTATAACACCATAAATAGTTTATATACAGGGTGACTGGAAATCCTTCGGAGATATTTGGCGGGGCAAAAGTTTGCATGATTCTGTTCATTATGCTTTAATTCATTTTTGTTTATGTTAATGTTTTAAAAAAAGAAGATTTAATTACATCCATTTCGTTGCTTAGTGTACCACAGGCACCACAGCCGATATCTTGACCTTGACATTTTGACGTTATTATACTAAATGACTCAGACGTTCGTAGTAACAAACTTCAAAACTCTAAGTTCAAGGTCAATGTCCAATGACATACGTTGTTTACATGGTATGTAAACAGTTCGCTTCGTGTGAACTAAAGATAAGTTAACATTATTGAAAAATATGATTAATTTAATGTAACTTAATGTATTTCCATTTATGCAATCCAAAACTTTATTGGGTTTTTAAATGTTCATTAGATCTCTTTTACATGCATTGCCGAGACCTGATTTTATGGTCCGTCTTATATTATTGTCGAGATCTAACCATTAACCATTGTATTCTGCTCTAAAATGATCCATATAATTGTTAAACAGCAAGAATAATTACGACTTGAAAATCTGAAATGTAATTTAACATGACATCTAATCACAGATTATGTAACGTAATGACAACCATAAATTCATAGATATCTTTAATTTATGATAAACATGAAATAAACGATCCGATTATTGCTTTCCGTATTGATCCACATGATATTTGTGGCAATAGCTAACAGTCCGTTTTGTGGTGCAATGTTTAATTTCAATTTTTAGTTAAAGTTGTACTTATTAAATAAAGGCCGACGCATATTGATTACAATTTGTAATGATATCAATATCACATTTGTCATAGAGATATAAATTAAAAGAACTGTCCGACCAGGCCACGGAATCGATAAGTATGTACGTACTTAGAACATAATGTCCATTCCATATGATGATCGGTTAAAACAGTCAATAGTAGCAACTGGAGTCTTGTTACACAAACTTACTCCTCTGCCAAAGTATAAGATCAAAATTAAATATCTTACACGTGTACAAAAAATCTTAAGTCAATAACGTGAAATTAACTTGGTCCTTTTCGCCATATATGAGTAAGAAGCTTAAAAAAAAGCCTTGCAATAAATAGCAGCAGTGTAAGAGTGCAAAATACCCAACACAAGCCAGTTCGATGTGTATGGCATCAAAGAATAAACCTGCTTTCCTGATAGATTTTAATGAACGAAGTACCCCATAGAATAGGTACTAGCATAGAATCCGGACTATAATATGTGCTTTGCACAAGCTTCCTCTCTACGTTTTACATTACGTTTTTCTTAAGATCAAATTAAACAAAACTAGTATTTTTTTCCCTTTTTTCCCTGAATGGCAGTTTCTTGAAATGGCAGATTACTTAAACGGCGAACTCTGTTAATGGCAGAACTGATATTGTACAGTTACCGGAATCTGCCGTTTAAGTAATCTGCCAATTCAAGAATCTGCCATTCAGGGAAACTGGGATTTTTCCTTCTTCAAATGTCACGGTCACAATCACAAAGTCAAATTCAACGTCGACTCAGACTTCTTTGAGCATTATGTGAATCAAACAAAAACGGATCTATTCAAACCTTGTGACGACTTACCAAATAACGAAATAATACCTATAAGGATATCTCTTTCTAACTCATTAAGGATGTCATAAATAAAAAAATACAAGCAGACGTCTTTTAACAGTTTCATAGCCCGGTTTCTATGCTAGTACTCGTACTTGTTCTTTGTTACTTGTGTTCTAATCTGTGGACTAGACATCCTACTTCTTCTTCTTCTTTTTTATTAAATGGCGGTCCACACAGTGATTTCGCCAATGTCAAGTGAATAGAGTAAATCAGTAAACAGAATAAATCAAAAGTAAAAGCCGGGCATTTTTCAATCGGCCATCTTCTCTCCCCGAAGGTTACCGGAATCCGACATCCTACTTAATTCTGGATCCACATGCTTGATGACGATGACATGGCTGCAAACACCACAGAATGCATATTAATGCGTCTTGCAATATTTGCGACAAACGTCAAGCATGCGGATCCGGCTTAAGGAGTGACACAGACATAGGATAGGTATTTTTATACGAGAAAAGGACATAAAGTATCCTACTTATGTCATTATTTAGGACAATCGGACTATTTAACCGATTTCAAAAAAGGGAGAGAGTCACAATTTGTCATGGTTTTTTATTTTTTTTATTATGAATGTTCTCCGCGCTGGACCGACTTGTTTTTTTTGTTTCAATGGGTATATTTTCTAGTTGGTCTCATTTTCCGCACATTACAATCTAATGATGAGATCTTGAAAAAATTGAGGGAACTGCTCAAATATTACAGGAATACATATAGGGATTTAAGTATTTTCAGTGACAACTAGCATTTGCATTCAAAAAGTGTCATTCGATCAAGTGGAACTGATGATAAAGACCCTTCCAGACCCACCGTACCCCTCGGCCGTACTACGTAATCGAATTTAACGCTGTCGACGGAGCTCTGCTATCGCACAGCTCCTATTTCTGGATAGTTTGGCCCTCCGGAACTGAAGAACTAACATAACCTAAACCTACCTCATATTTATGATACAAATTTTGGGCCAGTGGTACGGTTTAGGGGTACGGTAGGTCTGCACCCCATGACCACTAATGGCCGAGGTGAGCGACTATTACGAAGCACGTGCCCGTAGTCCACCCATGTGAACTAAGCAGGTGGACCACGACCGAAGACTGCCTTACACTCTTTAGTCTCTCTGGTCTAGTTAGCATGATTATCCGGCGAAGACCCCGTGTTCAAACGTTGTATTAACTTGGTACGACGTAAAAATGTAGAACTCACCGATAACTTCATTTTTGTGTTACGGGTCGTGTCACTTTTGATTTGTATGGCAGAAAGACTGTGAAAGCGATAGAAATAGCTTTCAGTCTTCCTGCGATCTTTCATGCTTTCATCTGCCATGATTTCTGTCTTTCGGCCTTCTGGCCAAGTACTATTAACCCTTTATAAGGCCCCAGTTATACAGTTATGCTACGTTAAAGTTAAATACAGTCCCATGTTTGACACTTCCTAGGGAATTACAAAGAAAGTTATTTTTCATGAACTATAGTTTATTAGAAACAGAAATATAAAAATAATTGTACAATTGCATTTTAATTAAAACCAAATTATAAAACAAAACCCTCCATTGTACCCACTTGCGGCATCGTACCGAGGATGCTCGCAGCATTACCCAGCTGCACTGCAATGCTCAGTCGTTGAGCAAAAAAAGGAGCCTTGCCGGTGGTCGCCAGAGACGCCGATTAACTTGTCTGACACTTCTTTTATATTTTTTTTCGTGTCGGACAACCACTCCAGAAGGTTTTCAGTGCAGCAAATATGTATTTATATGTATTTTATTAAAATAAAGGCATATTTGGGGCACCTGATGGTTTGGGCGTGGTCTGCAGCGGTCCCTGGCTTTCGAGCAGAACTTAGGACGTGAGACGGCGCAAGCGTATCAACGCAAGTGACGTCCCACGCCAAGGGGCGACCAAGATGCCACGGAATTAACGTGCATCCATCGGGTCTCTGTCTTCCGTGCTAAGAGTCCGACGGATCAGATCGTTGCATGTTTGTAAACTCGACCAGCACTGGACTGGCAACACAGACTGTGACGTCCTAGGTCGTCAACTGCCTTCCCACAACGAGAACAAGGATGCGGCTCACAGAGTTTAAGACCGAGGCGGAGGCATACTGCAACCCTTAAAGCATTATTATCTAAAAGTGACCCAAAGGTTCGCGATGGGAGAGAGTGCAGCCCCCTGATTAACCCTTTATAAGGTAGAGGCGATTTAGCGTCCACATATATTTATTTAGAATTTCAACCTTAAGTACTTACAGAATATCTTGCATGAAAAAGCTAGCCAAGCGGTATGTCAAAATTTGCAATCGCAATCTTTTGGAAAATAGTCAAAATTCATCCGAGAAGGCCCGTTTATTGTCAGTTTCCGAGCCATAGTCGGGCCACAGGCCGCACTCTCTCCCTTCTCTCTCGTCGTAAATTGATTACAAATGAGGTACCTAATGTTTGGGCGTTTTCCTAAAAGTACCTATAGTTAAGAACAAAAATTAAAAACCGTACACATAAGCCAACAGGCGGTATTTCAAATTAAATAAGCATAACAAATTCAAACCTCACCTGTTAGTAATATGGTTGAACTTGCTACAGGAGTTTTGTCTGAGATGCCACTTTTTCTCTTTAAGCATATTTTCGTGACGTAATGGAAATATTACCGTTATTAATTTTTGTCCTTAACTATACCTAGGTATTTTTTTAATCAACACCCGTTTACAGTTATTTATTAATTCAATCTTTATTGTACAAAAGAATGCACTTAATATACAAAAGGCGAACTTAATTGCGTAAGGCATTCTCTTCCAGTTGACCTTTGTGCAAAGCATTTCGTGGTATGTATGTGATAAACAGTATTTACCTTAAAACTGAAATTAAATTGATTAAGGATAACGCCAAATAAAAAATAAGTCTTTATTACTACATTAGAATCATTAATTATTGAGAAGGATAACACACAGATGACTCTGAACTTTTTTGAATAATCCCAAATGATAAGGGACTAGTTATGAGTCAAAGGGGCAGGGCTTGTGTGTAGAAGAAGGAAAGGGCTACAATAATGTCTCGACATGGCTACCACTCCTAGCAATGCAACACTCCGCAGCCGAGTACGTGTGTAGACGCACTTTGCGCAGAGTGATTGCATCGCTGCGGATAACCTCGAAGGTCGAGCTGCTACGGCCTAATTCTAATTCTTCCCTATTTCATACATCTGCTAGTTTAACACTCGACTCATCCGTCCAGAGGGTATTCCTCTCCCGGCACTGCAAAAGCCACTCGCTATAATAACCAACCCGCGCTGGAAAAACGGCAGCGGCAGAATTTGTAGCTCCTTTTTTAGATGGAAAGTATAAAGCTGGACAGATTCCAGTGTGCTATGGTATTTTTTTAAGCAACGCGAGAATGCTGCTAGCATCCTGGATGTTTTCTTCGGGGCTTTGGGGAAAGAACTGGATCACGGCGTCTTTGTCATCTGTATGGCAAAATAAAAATAAACTTTATTTTGTAGTCATATTACTTTTTTTACAACATAACGACATAATGGATCAGGAAAATATACAGAACATGAAGATGTATAAGGTCTTCCGGTTACGACTTAATACTTATACCTAGGTCTCACATCTACTTACCATCAGGTGGCTTATGTGCTCGTTTGCTTTCTACTTGCCATTAAAAATGCGACAGACAGGCGGATAAACGAACGGACGTACAGGCTGACGGACGTAATGAGCGACAGACCGACGGCTTTCGGACAGGGTAAAGTATCTACCTTACAAACAGCTGCAATATTCGTTTATTTAAAGGGATAAACTGACGAACGGATGGATGATAGGCTGACAATTTTAGCTATTTTGATCGATGTCAATAAGGGAACTTTCCCCTACATTTTTATAAATACGTAGTCGTACCGTAAAGCCAGACAGACAGACGGACGCGACTGGTTACATTTCCAGGGTATTGTTTATACAATGATTAATTCATGGATTCTTAGGGTAAAACGGTAAATCCATACTAATATTACAAATAAGTGGTTCCTCATTAGCAGTCTCATTCATTAGACCCCGACTAAACCTGCGCAGTATTCTCGAATAAATGCTAGTAAATATCAAATTACGCATTTGATATTTACTAGCATTTATTCGAGAATACTGCGCAGTTACGTTTAAAATAGGGCACGACCTGGCACCTGCGCTGCCTGGAGCTGCCGGCTGCTGACGCGTTGCGCGCTTTATGCCGGCGCACGCCATACACTACTTTATCCACCCTTTAAGAGCTCGAATTCGAGTCGAAGCCCGCTGTTCTAATAGTTTGTTTATATTATGTACTATGTCCATATATGTCCGTCCACCGCACAAACTATACCTACACAAAACTCGGTCCTTATTACATTGTAACTCATCACATCATCGAATTTCGCTAATTGATTCCTTACCTACAATTACACTTTATTTCATTGTCTTAAAACTGTTCAAGTCCTAATTTCAGCTTTGTCTTCCTTAATCATCGATTTTTTCCTTTAGGTTGCTTTCTGAAATATTAAACTCGCAGTGTTTCACTAGTTTACCTGAAAATAAAATCAATTAGTAATTTCATACAATACAAAGAGCGTGCGGTTATTTAAAGAGCTATCTTATAATATCTCACTCGATGTTGAAAACCTAAAAAAAAGTTTCGTGAGTAAACTATTGTTCCATACAGTCACACACGGGGTTCTTTGCCTTTTCATCTTTGACAAATGAATCGTTTCGCAACCTATTAATTTGCCGACCCGGTTTTTTTCTTTAACTACAAATATAAATAAATAAATAAAACAAATGTAAATTAATTGTCAAACAATAAGTTTGTGAAATGAATAATTTGAGAAACGTTGTTTATGAAATGATAGGATCCCTCCACACACCGACATACAGACGGACGGACATGGCGAAACTATAAGGGTATACCTGCGGCAATAAACATAAAAAGCCGGTCAAGTGCGAGTCGGATTCACATACAGAGGCTTCCGTACAAACTTATAAGAATGTATTGTATTGAGGGGCAAACTTGTCATTGCCTTTGAAAAACTGTTGTCTCCATACACCGACATAGCTCACGATTAGTTTACCAATTGCAAATAAGTTCGCATCGCAAAAAAAAAATCCTTAACTTGTGCTGTAAGTGACCATCCGTCTTGACAAATTTCGGGATTCTAGGTCTATGGGAAGTACCCTATAAATATTGATTCCCTTCAGAGTGTCGAAACATACGTTTGTTGCGGCATAAACGGCCGTATCTTTATTTACGTTAATGTAAGTTAGATTTTTTACAGATTCAAAGGACTGTATTAGCATAATTATGTAGCTATTGTAGACCTGAGTATATGGTTTAAATTTCAACTTGATACCCCTACGCGTTCCTGAGATAAAGGGTCTTGACAGACAGACGGATGGATGGACGGGCGGACGGGCGGACGGACGGACGGACGGTCGGATGGGCGGACGGACGGACGGACGGACGGGCGGGCGGACGGTCGGACAACAAAGCGATCCTGTATGGGTTCCGTTTTTCTTTTGAGGTACGGAACCCTAAAAACTGCGAAGTGCGTCTAGGTCTGGCACACGAAGAGTTCCGTACCACCCTACAACTAAGATCGAGGCCAAGGAGTTTACTAGTGCAGTATTAGTGACAGGTTTCAAGCACATCGCCTAACAGTCCTAGAAGCCTCTTACGTCATTAACGGGAAGACGAGTGGCACTATTCTAATGTGTTTTAACTTTATCTTATTTTTTTATTTGTTGTTAGGTATACTCTGTAAAAAAAACAAGTTCATGAGATACAGTCGGTTGGCAGACAGACAGACAGACGGACAGCAGAGGCTTAGTAATAGGGTCTCGTTTGACTCTTCAGACATGAAACCCTACAGGGAAACCAACGATACATTACATACTGACACGCAAAGAGACATTGTGAAGCTTATAAATACATTAACTACGAACAAATTTTAATGAAACAACATAACCTTTTGTTGAGAATTTATAAGACAATGACAGACGATCGGACGGACGGACGAACAGACATAGCAAAACTATAAAGCTTATTACTACGTTTTGTAGCCCAACTAACTAGTTGGGATACACGTTTCAAAAAAATATATCTTTGAAATCGGTCCGCAAAGTAAGTAGTCATGTATGCACCTACGTACTTTATTTTGTAAAATAAGAAAAATAAATACAAAACACAGTCAATAAAAGATACAAGTACATAGGCAAATGTATCGTTTATATTTATACGTGTATCGTTTTTCCTATTTGAAAACTGAAGAAAAGCTGGTACAAATGCTCAAATTTAGATTACCTGAGATTTAATTAGATGTGTGGCGACGCGGTGGTGCTAAAGGCCTGAGGAATATGAGTCACCCAGTCGATTCACAGAAAATAATAGAAGTTTTACAATTTATATCTTACACACCTTGAGCACGAACTTTTTCCTCTTTTCTCAACAATCACACACATTAAATTGTAATTTTATTTACATGATTCTTTTAGCCAAGACAGATTTGATTCAAATAAGGTACTACGATTTTGTCAAATTTGTCAGTGTTGACAGGCTGTCAATATCTTAAAAAAGGTTTATTATTAGAGTAACATTTTAGTTGCCGGTTTCAATTACATTTTTTCATTTCGAAATAAAAATAAACGTAACTATTTATTAGGTTAAGAATTAGCTTTCAAAGTTTTTTATTTATTTATTTTACATGCCAATGTGCAGTAATAAAATTATAACAAAACCTCGAAACTTACTTCAAACTCTCCAGTAAAAGGGACAGAGTAGTAGGGGCACTTATAGCAGTCATTATTGTTACGTGTCTTTCGTTGCCTAGTACTTGTCAGTTAATTGTTCACAAACGATATACCAAGAGTTCCGCATGTTCATTACGCCCTTCTTGCTGATGACACAAGCATCTAACACCACTCCTATCCACACCGTCGCCTCCAGGACGCTATCAGCGAGTTAGGTCGTTGGTTTAGGCTCTGGATGATCGAGGTGAATCCGGAGAAAAGCGCTGCTGTGCTTTTTTGCCGGAAACTCAGTGTCAGCTGGCTAGGTCCCTCCCATAATTCTATTCGACTCAACGATAGTCCCATTCCATGGGCTACCGAGGTCAAATATCTAGGGGTCACTCTAGACCGTCGATTGCTTTTCCGGAAAAACATACAGCGTCTCCGTAACCGCGCAGCCTTCATTCTAGGCCGTCTCTATCCGCTGTTGAACGAACGTAGTAAGCTGTCGCTTAGAAATAAGATGACAATTTACGAGACGTGCGTTCGTCCCGTACTAACTTACGCTAGTGTGGTCTTCGCTCATGCGAACTCGACTGCTCTGTACCAATTCCAGATGCTGCAGAATCGATTCTTGCGCAGAGCCGTGGGTGCTCCATGGTTCATGCGCAACTTAGATCTTTACGATGACCTCCGTCTTCCAACCGTGGCCAAGTTCTTCAATAACGCTCCTCACCATCCTAACCCACGTGCTGCCGTAAATTACGTTCCGCTCGTGGGCGTATCCCCTCGGAATGGGCGTCCCCGACACGTACTGACCAACACCGATGATACTATCACGGCTGCCCTCGCAGCCCGCGAAGATATTCGTCGCCCAACTGTATCACAGGCAACACCAGCTTAGCTCCTTACACACCACAGCGGTTCCGTCCGCGTCGGAGACGTCGGTGTCCCCCGGCTCGCACTACACGTGGGCGACCCACTGCACCGGTACCGGTACCGATTACTTTCCAAAATCGACATCCAGGTGGAGTTTGTTGCGATATTTCTTCTCAGTCTGACCTAACGTAATTTTTCCGAAGCGTTGGTAGCACAAAATCAAGATTGCTTGAAATTCTCCCCTAGCGTCTTAGGACCGAGGTCGGCTCAATAGGAGCGTACCCTTAGGCATGCTAGTTGTAAAACCCATGTCTGCGCTAGGCTCCCATCAGGAGCCTGCCCTCTCTCCGGCGAAGTAGTCAAAGCCATCAGAAGGTAACTTAGTAAGTCACGACAAAAAAAAGTTGCTAGAGCAACAGTGTAAGACCATGATAATTTAGCTTATAGGACTGTCTCTTTTTGGCACACTGAATCCCAATAAGACTGCATATCAGCTATCTGTAGGTTGCCATTTATTTTATCGCTCTTTCTAGGCTTTTAGTTCTTATTCTATGGATATTACAAACGTGCATTATTGTTAGTGGTGATAGAGTTCTAAACTCGATAAATTAAAATGTAATGTAACTTACTGTAAGTATTTTATCTCTTTTCACTGGGATGACCGTAAAAACTACATCTGCCGACATAACAATTTGAATTACGAGAAATAATAGTTTTATTTAATATATTGTCAAGTCAATGCCCTCGCCAAGATCGTGTACTCTAAGATGCAGGCCCGTCCTTAATTCAAATATTTTTATGTAGCGGTATCCTTGCTTTGCACCCCCAGCTCACACAAATGAACCCAGTCTCAATCTAGTCTCGTACTATGGGTAAATAGACTATGATAAAAATGCTTAAATGGTATCTTAATAACACAACAATCGGGTTTGTTGGTCTCACTCGTACATAATATCTTTTCTTACGAACTTTTTTCCCGGAGAAGTATTTTGGCACCATGACACAATTTTCTCCCGAAACCTTCTGATTAATAATGATGGTTGCTACTTTAGGATATTGTAGTGTCACCGCGTCGACCTTTTCTTACCATCTTCTTACCAAGCTATACTACTCGTATGTTTTTATCTTTCTTCTAGGATACGACTTTCTTTTAAAAACGTAATGCTAGCTTTATATGAAATTCTGATAAAACGTAACGTGTACGGACTATTTTATTTTGACAAAATAAATCTAAACCAACGAGGTTTAATAATACAAGATTAAAAAAAACGTCATATAAATGTCATATTTTCAAAGCATAATCACATCGTAATGATTCATTTTAATTGTTATGCTTAATTTATTCGCAGTAATCTCTGGTAGTTATACAAATGAATAAAATAAATCCATGAATCATGTTGTCGTAAAAGTAGTTTGGTGTAAAAGTGATACCTATTTAAGTTATGTGCGAGAGTGATGAGAGAATCGTAATCGTAAGTTTCATTTTAAAATTACGTATTTCACATTTTGGCCCTTCACAGAAACTGTACTTTCATTTATTATTCTTATTGCAGAATAATGGTTCAGTTTCCTAAATGAATATGTAGCTTTTGACCATGATTAGATTTTTTTTCATAAGGAAAAATAATTGTTTATTTACATTTCGTTGTGACACATGCTATGAATGAAGTAGTTAAGATGGGACACACTGAGAGCATCGTCAGGAAAGGCGAAGGGAAATCAGTCTGTAACTCAGTAAAATATTAACTAAAACAAAAGTTACTTATACAGTGATGATCCAAATCATCTACTCTAGCTACTGTTAAAAAAAGTCCGAAGGATTTCCAGTCACCCTGTATAGGTAGGTACATTCGAAATTATAAAAAAAAACGGTTTATGGGCAATTTTTTGGTTTTTCAACCGCCCGTCATTGTTGTCTTCAATATATTGACCAAAATAATGATAACTACGAGAAAATTTTGATGTAACTACAAGCAGTACCAGGGATAGTTTATAATTCTTGTAAATTAATTAAAGAAGTGTTCATTATATCCGAAATAATATGCAAAGACAACAATGACGGCGGTTAAGACGCCGAAGAATTACCCTTATCCTTCTTTTATCGACCCTCATTTCATAGAATGTATAACTTCGCAGAATTTTTAATTCATCGACAGGATTTACTAAGCACAAGAATTAACATATTTAATATAATCTGAAATCGACACGGCTGCAGAAGAAGATAGCTTTCGATGAAATGTAAAGTTAACGTTCAACGACTTTTTTTTTTTTTTTTACTACGGTCTACCTTTCTGGGACATTAAATAGTAGTTTGGGGTTTGATTAAATGCTTGCTTAGTATGCGACCTGTGTCGCATCCTCATTTTTCAACATCTATTTATATTCTTTTTTTGTAGGCCCTAGTATGCCGGAGTATTTCTTGTTTGACTGTAGCAATTTGCAACTCATGATGTAGTTGTTCATTTGTGACGAACCAAGGGGCGTTAGTTATTATCCTTAACATTTTGTTCTGGAATCTTTGGATAATTTCTACATTAGAGTGGGACGCTGTTCCCCAAAGTTGGATTCCATAGCTCCAAATTGGTATAAGTATCGCCTTGTATAGTAGGAGCTGGCTGCTGAGAGACAGTTGGGATCCACGGCCAATCAACCAGTAGAGTTTCCGGAGTTGTAGGCTTAGCTGTTTACGTTTTGTAAATATTATGTTTTTGCCAGGTGAGCCACTTGTCCAAGTGTAGACCGAGATATCTTACGTGATCGGTTTGCGGAAGTTCTAGGTTGTTAAGTTTTACTGGTCGATAGATGCCTTTTCTTAATGAGAACGTAAAATTAATAGATTAAGATTCATTAGCTTAGATCCTCCACTTTTTTAGCCATAATGATATGTCGTCTAACTTACCAACTTTTTTTATATGTTAAGGAGAAGGCACACGAGCATTCAGGCCACCTGATGGTAAGTGGAATCTGAGACCCATAGACATTTGAATTCTCAAGACTATAATCCTAAGACCTCAAATGCGTTGCCAACCCAGAGGACTAAGATGGAATGCCTCTATGCTAGTAATTTCACCGGTTGTCTTATCCCCACACCGGAACACAGCAATGCAAACACTGTTGCCTAGTCCATTTTTTAGCTTTTTAGTGGCTTCTGCTGGGTTTTGATGAGAAGCTAAGATCGCAGTGTCGTCAGCCTAGGTTCCGGTTATTATGTGGTTTGAGATTGGCAGATCAGATGTGAATAGTAGATAGAGGTCCCAGCACGCTGCCCTGTGGGACTCCTGCATTGATTGGACAAAGGCCTGAAAAAAATGTCTTTTCTTTACAAATGATTTAAGGATTTGGTAAATGTAGTCCGGTAGTAAGGACTTTATTTTAAATAATAGACCTTCGTGCCAAACTCGGTTAAATGCTTGTGAAATATCCAGAAATGCACAGTACTTTTTGCTCTCAAATGTATTGTTTATTTCAATCATTAACCTGTGCACATGGTCGATAGTGGCATGTTTACAACGAAACCCAAATTGGTGGTTTGGAATCAGCTTGTTCTGTTCTATAAAAGGCAGCATCCGTGTTAACAATAAGGATTCGTATATTTTCGACGGAGTGGGTAGTAAGCTTATGGGTCTGTATGATTTAGGGTCTTCGGGTTGTTTATCTGGTTTTAGTAACATTATTATTTGCGCGATCTTCCATTGTGGAGGGATAAATTTTAGCCTTGTAATTGAGTTATATATAGCTATTAGTAGCGCTATTCCACGTTGAGGTAATTCCTGCAATATTATATTATGTTTGTAATTAAGTCATATCCTGGGGACTTCTTAGAGTTAGCCTTTTTGATTATGGTTCTGACTTCCTGTTTTGTGAAGTTCTTTGGAGTAGTTGTTTTTCCTTTGGGTTCTTTTTTCTTTAAAAATTCCGTAACATATTGTTCGTGTTCTGGTGGTCCTTCGTAGGGGTGGGGCCTAAAAACATTTGCCAGATGATGTGAAAATGTGTTAGCTTTTTCTGTATCAGTGCGTGCCCAACTGTTGTCCATTTTCCTAAGAGGCGGTGAAGTTACTATGGGTCGTTTGATTTTCCTAGTTGCCTTCCAAAGAGAATAGTCGGTCGAGGTATTAGAGTTTACAGTTCGAAGGTATGCCTGAAATCCTGCGTTTCTATTGTTATCAAGAATGTTCTTAAGTTCTCTTGTTCTTTGGTTTAGGCGTTTTTTTTGTATCAGGGCATCTGTTTTGTTGCCATACCTTACGGATTTTTCTTTTTTCATTGATTTTATCTAGTATTTTATGGGGTACAAGTGTATTGGTACACTTAAGGACCGTATCGTTAATTATGGAAACAAGTTTGAATTGCTCTAAAAAAAAAGTTACAATATTTTGTCTTTTCTGTCATATGTCAATCTGTTAAGCATACAGTCAAGTGTTAAAACTTACTATAATTTTTTTTATAATTCGTATACATTGCAAGATGAAGGGTCTCTCAGAGAAAAGACGACATTCAATTGTGACCAAATACTGTAAAGAATCAGGTATAACTATGAGAAAGATTGCTTCAGAAGAAGGGGTTAGCCTGAAAGCTGTTTACAATACGATAAAAAGGTTTAGTATGAATAATACTTTAAAAGATTTACCTGGTCGAGGTAGAAAACGAGGCCCTTCATGTCCTAATTTGGACAAAAAGATACGCGAATATTTTTCTCAAAAAAAAGAGATATCAATTCGGGATTGTGCGAAAAAATGTCGTACTTCTATTGCAATGGTTCAGCGTGCCAAGGAACTTAACTTGCTTGTAACGTATAAAAAGCAAAAACAGCCTAAACGCAGCAAAACCCAGGAGTCTTCTGTCAAAACTCGGGCTCGGAAATTGTACCTACGACCAAATTTTAACTAAAAATGAACAATGTATTATAATGGACGATGAAACCTATGTCAAACTTGACTATAAAACCCTACCCGGCCCGCAGTTTTACACCGTAATAAAAGGTACGAAGGTCTCTAAAGACGACAAATCCATTTTTTGCGAGAAATTTGGGAAAAAAGTGATGGTTTGGCAAGCTATTTGTCAATGCGGCATGAAAACGTCTCCGTTTTTCGTAACGGGAATCTTAAATTCGGATGTGTACAAGAAGGAATGCCTTTAAAAGCGGGTACTACCACTCATTCGAAAGCACAGGGGTCGTACATTATACTGGCCCGATTTAGCTGCGTGTCACTATGCTCGCCATGTGTTGAACTGGTATCAAGAGAATAATGTCGAATTTGTCGCGAAATCATTAAATCCCCCGAATTGCCCTGAGATCAGGCCCATCGAGAAATTTTGGGCTCTGATTTAGGCAAAGCTACGAAAACAAGCTAAACCAACAGATAACATGGACCAATTAAAAAAAGACTGGATCCGTACCCACAAAACTTTCAAAACAGTCGATGTCCAAGGGCTAATGAAGAGCATCAAAAGCAAAGTGAGAAAACTGGCAAAGGGGATCAATAAATAACTAAAAGTAGTTTTTATGGTTCACTTTGAAGATCTAAGAATCGCGTAGTTTAAGTTTTTTTTTTGTAATAAAAAGTATTTATACAGATTACACCATTTTATTTGTTTCCATAATTAACGATACGGTCCTTAGACTGGTTTATTGGAGTCGAATTCCATGCGGCGTTTTGCTGATAAAACGTCGATGCTGTGCGTCAGCTGATAAAGGAAGACCGACATGTGTCATATCGGGAGATTTTAGAGTGTTTGGGCATTGGAATGAGTCAGATACAAATCATTTTACAGGAACAATTAGGCGTGCGAAAGTAGTTTTCCCGTTGGATCCCTCACTTATTGGCTGAGGAGCAGAAAACGACTCGTGTAAATTGGTGCCTCAGAACTTTGAATAAATTCAACGGAGGAAGCTCAAATGCAGTTTTTAGCATTGTATCCGGTGACGAGTGTTGGATATATGCATATGAGCCTGCAAAATAAAAACAAAACTCGTGTATGAGTCTACGAAGATGAGCTCAAGCCGACAAAAGTTATTCGTTCTCCCAGCACGGCCAAAAAGATGGTGGCTACGTTTGTCTCCAAATCGGGTCACGTGGCTACTATTCCTCTTGAAGATCGTAGAACGGTCAATGCCGATTGGTACACCACTATTTGTTTGCCGAGTATCTTTGCTGAACTCCGAAAAAAAAACCCTAGTCTCTGCATTATCCTTCACCACGACAATGCCAGGGCAATGCAGTCTATGAATCAAAACTATCAAATGTCGTTTTAATTTGCTTTGAATAAACCAAGGTAAACATGGAGGTTCCACTCGTAGTAGGTATTCTGTACCAAATTCCTTTAAAACTATATAAATATTTTATATCTATACTTTAGTAGAACTTCAGTAGAGTCCAAAAAAATTAAAGTTTCTGCACCTAAATAACAGCTTCTTTTGCTAAGCGGTCAACCTCCTCGTTTCCCGGTATGCCGGCATGAGATGGAACCCATTGCAACCTCAGATCAACATCATTATCCAACAAAATCATTATTTTCTAATGATTGCATATGCCATCGAAACACCTCTTTTTCCAGACACGCATCGAGCTATATGCTAGAGAATGCATTTCGGCTCGGTCAGGGTAACTACCTTATTGGAATCTAAAGTTAAAACATTAACATAAGACAATGCCTCCGAGATTGCAACGAGTTCAATTGACATAATAGTGTTGCCGCCATCAGAGACACATTTATAAATGCTGCCACCTTTAGGGTGATATTCCTTTGCCCGACCGACGCGTAACGACTCGAACGCTTAGTTCCAGCAACCAATCAGAAAGCACCTTTTTTCTACCTGCTCTTGGGGTGTGTTCCTATGAATTACTTGTTGTATATAATTTTAAAGTTTTGCTATGGGTGATGCTACTCTTTCAGAGACCACTGTGTTACTTACGATCAGAGCTCTAAGAAATATAAACAATATTCTGTTAATAGGTTATATATATAAAGAGGCTTGTAGTTTATCAAATAATGTCTTAATTTTACTGTCATCGGGGAACGGCCAAGATATGGTAATACCTATTTCGAGTTATTGTTTGGCTAACCTACTCTCATAACTTTTGCTAGCGATTTTGTCGGAGTGATTGTTGCCAAGACGAGTTTATTAATACGGCCATTAGAACACTGTCATTTTTGACAAATCTTGAAACAAGCATTAGCCAGTGTTCGGAATTTTCACGGCAAAACAAAAGACTGTCGCAAATTTACTAGGGTAAGAAATAATTTTTCATCGATATCGATAGTAAAATAAATAATGGTCCACCAAATAAATATAAATATATTATAAAATACATTAGGTTTGTGTAAAGTTTTATCGAAACAGATTCAATTTCTGATAGTGATAAGAGTAGATAGTCATTAATTTTTCGACGTTCTCTGGGAGTAAACGGTTCCGTTTATCACTATAAAGCCATTTATGTACACTGAATGATCGTTCCACTCCACTCGACGTCAAAGGGGCAAATTTGTAAAATTCATTGTAGGCGGTTTGTTGTTCAGGTTTAGTAAGTTTTTCTGCTATTTCTCGTAAATTGTCGTAATCAGAATTTCGGTCTAAAACAGCTTCAAATTTCCGCATCACCGGTAAAAGTTCGCTCCAATTTAAGTAGCAACGAACGGTGTCCAATATTAGGAAAGATTCCGTAAGGGACAAAGTCGAACATTCCAATAGTTTTATTGCAGAGGCTATAACTTCGTAGTAGTCCCGAATGAAATGTAGTTCTTGTGGTAGTTTTCTCTTTCGGAAACATTTTTTTGCTGTTCTTATGGGTTGTACGTTATTTTACAGACAGAAGTTGTTTAGAATTTCATTTCTTGTACATTTTTTCTCGTATTATCATTTCATAGAATAGTCAATTTATAGAATAATTACTTTGAAGACATTTAAATCATCAATTTTTATTTCAAATAAAACTCAATGTTTCTTTTTTCATATCATATAATAGCAAATTACATATTCTTTGTTCTCATGTTATTTAGTTAATATATAACTTAAGAACTATAAAATCATTTTACAGTGTACGTTATTTTGCAGACAGAAGTTGTTTAGAATTTCATGTCATGTAATTTTTTTCTCGTATTTTCATTACAATTTTTTTCGCATAGTTTATTCAAGAGATGTAAAAAAAAATAACCTCGAAGGCAAGGCGGGAGCTTGCTTCGCTTCGCTCCCGCCTTAGCCTTCTAACCTAACCTATTCAAGTCGGTTCTGCCCAGAGAGGTCATGGTCGCTCACTCATATTTATATCATACTGTAGTATTTAGCTTATAACCCTTATACTTAAAGATAATTTGTATTATGTTGTAATTGATTTTGTTATTATTGGTGTACCCTTACTCTCCAAATAGTAATTTCGTAGAATAGTGTTTCACAAAAATTATTCACAGAATATTGAGTTTCCCACGACTTTGTATACTGTTGTCGTTAGTGTCCTCTTCTTTTACAGAACATTATTTCATAGAACGTATTACTTCGCAGAATTTTCATTACTTAGAAATCTAATTTCTAAAAAAAAATGAAAATTCTACGAAGTGATACGGTCTATGAAAAAATATTCTGTAAAAGAAGGTATCGTTAAAAAATAATTATATTGTTTGATAGGTTTGTTTAATGAAAAAATTAAATTCTAAAATTCATTGAATTGATTTTCTGTGGAATTTGTTTCTTTCAAATAAATAGTTTTAAAAAAAATATATTCGAAACAAAAATACTAGAACCGAATAGTATATGAAACATTTTCTGTGAAACAAAATTCTGTAAATTTTCTGTCTGTAAAACAAGGGGACACCGTTCTTATGGCTAACGATTCATTAGCAAGTATGGAGACGATGTCTCGTATTTGCTCATAGTATTGAGCATAATAGACCGCTGCATTTATCCAAGTACCCCACCTGGTGATTATGGGCTCAGGTGGTAAAGGAATGGAAGGGTATTTTTCCTTAAAAAGTCGTACACGTTCAGTTGATTTCAAGAAAATCTTTTTTACATTAGAGATCAACATGTCTACATTTTTAAAGTTATCTCGCACCTCTTCCGCCACTCGATGCAGACCATGTGCTAAACATGTTATGTGTTTCATGCGTGGAAATGTTGTATTTAAAATACGACCAGCTTTCAGCATATAAGCGGCACTATCAGTGCAAAGTAGAAGAACATTATTTACGTTATTTTGAAAAGATTCTTGAAACAAAAATTGAAATTGGTTTTTTATTAACTTAGCTACTGCTTCTCCATTGACTTTATCTAAAACTTTAGACCCAAGAGATAAAATTGTTGAGAAAATTGTTTTTGCAAAGATCTGATCACCACGTTTGTCACACATTTTCCCATAAAATCTGGTGTTTCGTCTACAGATACCCACAAGTAATTGTTCATATTTATTTCCCTTATACTCTGAATGGTGTTTTTGTATACAACATTTAAATAAACTTTCCTCAATTAAGATTCGTCCGGTAGAGATGCTTTTGTGCAGTCGCAGCATAAGTATTTATTAAAGAAATTTCGAAAGTTAGTGTTGTTAACCGTTGACCAGGGTATGTTGCAGGAAATCAGAAAAATAATTAAATCGTAATAAAATTGATGTTTGGAATGTGGTCCTCCAGAACGGTTGTTCTGGCGATCGCTTTTTAGATGAGATTGAATATTGTATTTTTTTATTTTTAGATTAATATCGCACGTAGAGCAGTATATAGTAGATGTCACTTTATTATGTACAAATTCAGGGTATTTGGTTAGACACGTTTTGAGCCAATCTTGCACTTTACTCATTTTTACTTTACTGAAAAAGTACACTACTAAAATATTACGTAACAAACGCGTCCGTTTTCAAGCGTTTTACAAATAATATCTAGACAGTTCGTATTTGAGCACTGTCATATCAATGAAGTGACGTTTAATGTCTCAATATAGAGTTTTTTCATTTTAAGTGTCTGTTATTGTCAATGAGGTGGTATAGTCGCTATATTTCACCTCTTTACTACTCAAATTCGGCAAAGGCAAAAGGACGGGTTATTCAATATTTTCATTAAAAACAAGATGTCGTTAAGGCTTAAATAATAACTTTTACACTGAATAATATGTGATTTACTGTTCTTTTTTGCATATTATTTTAAATTATAAAATATTCCATAGTAATTTTCGATATCGATGAAAAAATATTTCTTACCCTAGTAAATTTGCGACAATCTTTTGTTTTGCCGTGAAAATTCCGAACACTGAGCATTACAGTCGAGATCAGTTTATTAATACGGCCCTTAAAGAAGTGCAAAATCTAATTACTAGGGTCACACAATAAAGCTTTTGTATAAAAGCTCTCTTCTTTTGCCACCGGCAGCGGGGCAGGGCTCAAGCTATCGTTAAGTAGTATATAGGTAAGTGTTAAGGGCTGTAGATAGACGAACCTCCTCACAATACGTGCCGTGTCGAGCAGTACCTACTACTTTTTGTATTTGATATGATGTCCGTCCTGAAGGTCCATTACCTAAATCTTTTTATTTTTAATTAATTCTAAACATTACCTAAACAGGCCTTATTTCATTTGAGACCCTAAGCGATAACAATAAAATTACTGACTGTCATGATTACTGATAAAATAAGGCTTCCTGGGGCTTCAATCTACATGGGATTTACGCCTATTGCAATTTGCAATCGTATTGTTTTTAACTTGGCCGCCTCTACTGTCAAGTCAAAAAAAGCTGGCACTACGATAACATTAGGGGATGAGACAATGTATTAGGGCCCTGGAAAACCGAGATAAAAAGAAGTTGTAGCAACACTTGCTTAACTTCAGGTATGCATGTAGGAATTAAGCAATTAATATAATGGTAACGATTCTGTCTCTATTTTTTAGGTCTCAGGTGGATTTGAAATGGCCTATTTCTATCCAGCATGACTAAAGTGTAATAAACCATTACAAAAACACCATTTAATCGCTAAACCTTAGATCATATTTAAAGCCACTCCATAAACCAATGCAACGAAAAAAACCTAGGCCACGAAAGGCAGGAAAAAAAGGGTTCCCCTTGTTTCCGCATAATAACGATTGTCCGAATGTATGATTTCGCATAATGCTAATATCGCATAATTGTAATTCTACTGTTACCTTTACTTGACTTTTTAGAAAAGTAATAAAATAAACCTAATGTAACCTACTCTATTCTACCAGGACTACACAAAACATTTTGAAAAATATTTCCCGTTTCAGCATGAGTAAGTTTATGGGAAAAAAAATATCGGCAAAACTAAACATTCGGACAATAAAGTTTCGGCAACTTAGAGGAACCCAAAAAAAAGTCGTCTGACATGTTTTGTGCATGGTAGGTAATAAAACTTGCCATCTAGGGATACGATTCTAATGGGTAATATAAAGGTAATTTTTCACCTATACAAGTGTTTTTTTTTTCTACTACAGGAAGCAGTCGTATTAGTTGGGCCCTACCAATTATTAGCACTCTAAACTTTAATGGAGGTCAGGAATTCTACTAATTTGGGTTGTCCATAATGGGGTGTTATACTTACCCTAGTATTAATATTTCCTGATGAATATCTAATTCTGCGTCCCATTGGCTTCCGCTCTAATAATGCAAAAGATCTCGATCTCGGCAAAGCGTATGCACTTTTTCATCTAATTTACTGCATCTTGCAACAAACGACAAACGATTTCCACTCGGGAATCAATAATAATGTAATTTTTCGTTTCAATAGATTTCCACTGCACATTATTTTCTCGATCTAGACTTTAACCACCTTGATAAGGATAACGCAGTGAAACTAATGCATATATTAAAAAAAGAATCAAATATGAGACTAATACAATAATATTATTAACCCGTAAGCTTTAATTTGTCCGTGCGCGCTCTTGTAGGAATGAGTAAAGCGCGACCTGACAACCCCTCCTTGCCGGGGGATGCCGCGTCGGCGAAGTCATCGACATAATTAAGACCGTATTACAAAGTATCAAGAACCTGCAAGTTACAGGTTAGCAGTTAGGCAATCAAATCGGTCCAATTAGAAAGTGCACGGGTCGTAAAAGTTCGGGAACAATGGAAACAAAGGTGACGGCGGCGGCGGCGTAACAGTAGTGTTGATAAAGACTCGAGTCCTTGGAGTCTTTATTTGTAGGACTCGACTTAGTTTTTTAGACTCTAGTCATCGAATCGAAGCTCAAGTTCTTTTGAAATTAAGGGGACTTAAGTCTTCTGTAGTTTTATATAGAGACTCGAGTCCTCTACAGAGGCTCGAGTGTTTTGTTTACTCTTAAGGCCTTTAAAACAACTGAGTCATGATTAGAACTCATTTGGACTTATAATTGTATGAACACTTGAGATATGAGATTACGGAATATAGGTACTGAGTAAAGTAGTATTATAGTAATCAGTACCTACTTAGGTATATCTTTCTTTTGATTTTAATGCTGTTTGTTTGTATGGTTTTCATAATGAATTGAAATACGGGCCTTAGGCATTAACGGCTTAAAGAACTGATGACGAAATGAAGCCAAAATGAAATGTAACTTTTAAATTCAACTAGATGACGCCAGCAAGTTTGTAAATTTAGAATTCTAGGATGATTAATGTTGCATGAGCTTCCTTGGTTCTCTTATGGCATTTGTAGTCATTGTACTATTCGTTTCTAAAAGAATACCCACACCCTTAGATCGAGGGGACTTATTTCAGAAATTTGGTAAGTACAGAGATAGTTTGAGACCCGGGGATGAACACAGAGTAATTTTTATTCCAAGAATCAACCCTTTGAATAGATGAAATTTGGGATGAATGTTTGTACGGGAAAACCTATTACACGCGGAGGAAGTCGTGGGCGGATAGCTAGTGTTATAAATATTATAATAATAGAGGTAGTAACAGCTTTTTTAGAATTTTGTATACATAGTAGAGTTTGTATTTTGGAAAATTACACAATTCCTGAAATAATCCCCATAAACAAAATATACGCGAACAGAGACGCGAGTAAAAGTATTTATTAATATTTTAATGACGTTATTATTGATAGCCAGTTATTTACTGTCACTCAGCCACTTGGGTTGCCTTTTCCCAACTTGACTCTTTATAGAGAATATTTAAATTATACTAAAACATTTCTGAAAGGTACCTAAATTTTACAGATATCATATACTTCGTTTGTGCATTCAAACCACTTCAGAAAAGTACATACCCATCAAACACAAACATGACATATTTTGATAGAAACCATAGCAAGCCAACTAACTTCAAAAGCAAGTCGTCATTATAGGACTCGAGTCTTAAAGCACACCTAAAGTTGAAATAAGACTTTAAAAAGATACGATGGCTTGGATCTTTCTAAAGCTTGAGTCGTAACTACAAGACTTAATAAAACTCAAAAAAGAACTCGACTCACAACTCAAAAGACTTGGTAGTCTTTTAAGCTCACAGAAATATGGGTCGAGTTCTTGCTTTTTAGACTTCAGAGACTTGAGTCCCTATCAACACTACGTAACAGTCGTGACGCAGGTTGCGAAGCGACTAATCCTTCCTTTTTTTTTACATGTTTACACTAAATATGGTTTTGCGCACTTTCGTAACTGCATCCTGATTGGTAATTTAAAAAGTGGGCGGAGATTAGCTAGTTGCGACGGTACAAGGTAAAAATTTCTTGAGTGGAAGACCGGGAATGGCCCTGACTGTACAAAGCCCAAGTTGGAGGGGTCCAGGTAATCAACACGTGCTATTAGCCAACGATATCCTTCAAAAGGGAGTAGAACATTATTTCCATCTCTTTCGCTCTCGTGCATTTGACAAATAATAACATGTTTAGGCATCAAATGCGATACGAGGGTCAAACTGAAAGTTTCGGGAATAGAAAAAAATATGCAGTTAAATTGAATAAAAGTATTTTTATTGTTTTTCAAAGTATTCTCCTTTATATTTTATGCACTTTTCCATGCGATCAAACCAGTCATTAAAGCACTAACAAAATGACGCCGATTTTTTTTTGTATTTTTCGTCGGTGAAATTGCATCTAGTTTCATCCTTATTCGTTTGTGCACCTTATCCAGGGACATACTGTATTTGCATTAAAGCACTAATTTACTACAAACATTATTGTGGAAATTCACTTGATAGTATTTTCCACATGATCTGGCCCCTCTTACCACTGCACTGAATAAATAATATTATAAGTACAGAATGATATCTCTGTGACAGTAAACATGCAAATATAAACGTACTTACAACAAGTTAACGTTAATAAATACGGGTTATTCCCATCTTCCAACCTATCCAACCCAGGTATATGGCAAAAATTCCATATACAGGGGTTGGATAGGTTGGAAGATAGGAATAACCCATAAATACCTTGTACGGCACAGAAGGGACCTTGGTTATATTTCTCCAACCGATAGTGGGGCGCTCGTAATAAGGCAAAATGCACCTTAAATCCACTCCGCGAGAGTTAGTATTGTTTTACCCGTCATAATGATTACTTATTCTGTGATAAAAGTGTAATGTACCATACCGCAACGGCTTTTGGGCTCAGACCACTTATCACCCCTGCGTATGTACAAGCTCATACACAAAAATGTACTTCCCTTACAAACAATTAAGTATCATTTAAGCACCCGAATACTATGCAGTACCTTTTTTCGCTCTCAAAAAAAAACTCGAATTACTTTGTCAGTATACGGCGCGTGTGACACTCAACTGATTAGCAGCGCGTGCCAGGCCGCACATTTTCTAGGCTATAGCGCGGAGTGCGCCCGGCCTGCTTTAACATTACGATTGATAGATATGCAACCCTAATTCCAAATGCACTAACCTTCTTCCGATAATCTAGTCCGTTTTTTTATCATCTCTAATATTATTTGTAAACTTAATTTGATCCTCATCCAATACAAATGTATATATATTTAGCAAATGTTTGTTATGCCAGTTGTGTTATAACGAAAATGTATTTGATGCAGGAAAGCAGTGGAGCAAGCAAAAGCAGTGATAGCAGAGGCGCGCGCGGCGGAGTAATGGCGCCGCTGACGCTCGCTGGCTGTGGACAGTTTACGCCGTAAACAATTGTAAATTAAGTATAATAAAAACTGACATTGCTAACCTATCCAATCACAAAATTATTAACAAACAATACTTGCGCTTAAATAATTAAAGAAGTGTATTTAACCTAGTGATTAGTATAATTTTGTGGACATGCAAAGACAATGCTTCTGAAAAGTGCAAATAAATAAAAACTCTAGTGACAAAAAAAAACCGTCTGAATTTGGCAAAGTATAATAAATATCGCAAGGTCGGTACGGTAAAGGTATAGTATGAATAAACGATCCATTTAAACACTGCCATCCCACATACTATCATTCATTTAGGCCCAGTGTTCCTTTTGTATTATGGAATTAAATTACAGCACAAATTGATTGGTAATTTATCACGACATAATAATAATAATAATAATAATAATAATAATAATATCACGGGACAATGTCACACAAATTGACCTAGTCCCAAATTAAGCCCTAAATAGGCTTGTGCTATGGGTACTAGACAACGATAAACTTACTTATATAGAGAAATATATACTTAAATACATAGAAAACATCCAAGACTCAGGAACAAATACTCGTGCTCATCACACAAATATTTGCCCTTACCGGGATTTGAACCCAGGACCCCTAGCTTCGAAGGCAGGGTCACTCCCAACTAGGCTATTTATAAATGTATGCATAAAAATCGCATGTTTGATGGCGATGGCCAGTACGAACGGGGATCCCTTTGTCCATAAACTTATTGTATCGAATTTAAAAGGTCACAAATTGATTCCCATATTATTTATGCTCATAAGTATCGATAGTCATATCATAATTAATAAATTTGGCAAACATAACGCTTAATTTTCTTACTGAAGCGCTACGCTACGGTCCCGTCCTTAGTCTTCGATGTTAGGATTATTTTTTATATACCCACAGGTTTTATTCAATCTTTATTTATTTATAGGAACTTTGGAATTACAGGAGCCGTCAGTTCCATCATTCCCTAATCTTAAGTAGATTCCCTACTAATAACAACCAACTATTTCACTTACGTATTTAAATAAAGGAAAATAAATAGCACTCTGGCTGTTGCCGACATGGGCTGGGCGTCAGGATGCTATTGAAAAAATACCCAAATTTAAGCCGTAATGTAGACAGAAATATGTATTACGCTATAGCGCTATAGGCTACTAACGAATTTTGAGCAATGTCATTATTTGAAAAATAAGGACCGAGTATTAGTTTATATTAGTTAGGAACGTAAATGTATAAAACGGGATTTAAAAATATATATATAAATTTAGCGTTTTGGCTGGAATGCACCTATACATATTTCTGTCTGTTTCTGTCTGTGGGTGTTAATAACCCGAAATATTTAAACCAACGATTTTAGAGCCTAATTAGAGTATATAAAGTTATGTGACATATAGTCCAAAAATCTTTAATTGAAGATATATTAATTATTTAAAACAAATCACACTTTAAAAATTCTCAATTGGGTTATCCCAAAAAAAAATACCACTAGTTTTTAATTTTTTTTTTGATAAATAAGACTAATTGAAGACACTAATTTCACGGTTTTTGCATTTAAATCAATATATTAATTTATTTTAATTTTTAAAGAATATGTTTTTATGACGTCACTACAAGCTGGTTTGTTTGAGAAATGCTTTAAAACTATTGAATTCGTTTGAGAGTACGCGTTTCTGTCAGATCACGTAAAATGTCAATGTCAAGTCATGTCAATATAGGTAAACAAAAGTATTAATGGTATTGTGAACGTTATATTCTTATACCTAAATCATACTTACATTAGAGCTTTAGCTCCACGTATTTCAGCTACGTTGTGATTGGAGCTGTCTCTCAAGTATGTCAATATCCTGACTATATCCACTTTGGGTAGATTAGTGGAATCAGCCCTTACAAAGTTTAATAAATGTACAGCGTTGGTCGTCATTATAGGCAAGAATATCGGTATCCAAGATCTGGCGATGGTCAATATGTGTAGCAGGATCGTCAGATTCCGTAGAATTTGAAGCAATGTAACAACAATGCAGAAAACCAGAAAACGAGTAGTTAGATATATATTATGTTGCACACCAAACAAACCGAAATTTTATTTTTAGTTTGTTGAGTTTGACAATTTCACCCACAGACTAGCCTACGTGCGGAGGTTCCAAAACGGACTTGTATTTTAATCATTCCATTTTTTTCAAGATCTGACCTTGTCATGTTTATATACAGTTAAAAATTGTCTTAATTTTAATAAGCGTTAAAATAAAACAGAAATAAATAAGACAAAATTCGATATACATTATTTATTTATTACTGCATTCCGGGCTCATATTATATGCAGTACTATGGTTGATCACAGATTAGACACAACTTACCAATCAAGATCGTGACGTCACTTAATTACAGGTCAAATAATGTCAAATGATAAATTAGATATAACTATTTAATACTAATATTGTAAAATAATCTGATAACAGGGAATGGTTCTACAACCCTTTTTCTCGAAATGGTTTTTGAATCACTATACATTACAAAATTATGGGATAACCCAATTGTAACACACCTTAAGGTCGTGACGTAGCCATCAAGCAGTAACTTTTACACGTAGACTTGCACCGTTAACCGCATGGTTGTTAGCCAGGTTCACAATTGAGTTTGGAATTTATCCTACAAAAAGGTTTCACTACCGAAAATGTTTCGTCTTGATAAAAGGATCTGACTTGCAACTAAAATACAGCGTAGTGCTTTAAATAATTATAATCTTACACACTTCAATCACAAGTAGCTTTCCTCTTTTTTCTTATCGCTAGACTTTAGTTTTATTCTGTCCTCAATCGCGAGAGTGCACACTTCACTGCAAACTATTTACCTTCACTGATTACTGGCTGATAGTTTGAAATTGATGTTACTAAAATGACACGTGCATAAACCTTGGCTGTTTTTTAACGTCCATAGTCTGAAATGACGTACGATAGTGGGTTTTATATTTTTAAACTAAACTCAACTCCCTCGGGAGTTATAAAAATACATACCTCCCGTGTGAGGTAAGTCGGCTATAACTACTCTTTACGCCTGCGTTTAATAACACCCTTTCCTAGCTAGTGTGACATCATCATTTATATTTGAACGCGGCGCGACAGCGGAAGGGTAAAATTAATTACAGTTTGTTAAGTTTTTGATGCAATGCAATTAATATTTTCTCCTTATATTCGTATTGAAAGAAGCCTAGCATAAGGGGGTAAGCAACACGAGGAGCCGCCTGCCGGCGCCCAGCATAAGATGATTCAAATAGCAACCTCCACGCCAGTACTTGAGATGGCCACTTCTCCTTTGATTTTTGCCTCTAAAAGATCGATGGATATCTCGGACTAATTGTCCTTTAACCAATAAATTGTTCTAAAGATCATTTGAGTTTATAGTTCTTATTATTGTTGTAATTTAGGTTAAGAGCAATATTAAATTTTCCTGGTTAGAAGTGTTTACATTACATCCTACGGAACTAAAAGTACAACTTTAGGTTCAACAGTTCTACCACGGAACCGTTGGGGAAAAAAAGTATGTTAACAGTTCTATGACGTCACAGTTCCATAGGACTGATTGGAAATTTGAAATTTGATGGGAAGGGAAGTGCTTTTAGTTCTATAGAAAAAATAGCACATGTTTTGTTTCAAAAGTTCTACATTGGAACAGTTGGGAAAAATAAAGTTAACAGTTGTATGACGTCACTGTTCCATAGGACTGATAGGAAACTTAAAGTACATTTCTATAGCACTAATAGCACATTTTTTTTATAGTTCTGCCATGAAACTGCAGGGAAAAAATGAAAACAGTCCTATGACTTCACAGTTCTATAGAACAAATGGAAAGCACCCCATTGAAAAGGGGTTTACTAAAGAAAATAGTCTAAATAATTGAGTACGAGTATTTATGCAGCACCTTAATGATACGATGATTAATTTTTTTCTAGGGTTATTTTGCATCGAAGTTGTGTACACACTGCATTTTAAAGTTATCTATCGTTCATTTAATATTGTAAATATTGCAGCGGTGAGCACCGTTACTCTCTTCACCCCGCATCTTCATAAACAACACCGTACGTTGCGTTGTGTGTGTGTTAGCGCGTGTGTTTAACGCGGGCCGCTGCACGCGCCGCCTCTCAGTAAACGAAAAAAAAAACGCCCGACCAATGGCAGCAGCCGGGAAATTTTTACGATATTTCATTAAATATCGCTTTTTTACTTTTAAAACTACTAAGACAACTAACTCCAAACATCCAAACCATAGCCAAATACTCGTACCTACACTCAAAGTTGTTCCATATAATATATTTTACTTTTTAAAATGTGATTTACTAAAAAGGTTAACCTTTACAACAGCGTTTAAAGCGTATTTCAAATAGTTTCTCTTTTTTAAACATAAATGCGTTCAAAAACAAAATTAAAATGAAGTTCAACGCGTTATCATATCAATATAATATTGTAAACCCCTAATTTATTGAAATTAGATTTATTAATTTCCATTTGTGATTATTTATAGTATATTTCATTAACAATGTTCTTTTTAGAGCAGCTTTGGAGCTGTGTCGAATATTATTAACAATTGTGTTATTTCGTCGCTTTGTTGGAGAAAAGCTGTATACAAGCCTCGGCCGGTAAGGGCGGTTGCTGGACTCGTAGCTAACGGGCTTATACTCGTCCCGCAACGGCCTTTTCCCGGTCTCTGCAATAATGTACTATTACGGCATCGTATCAGTGGTTGTCGCTTTGCTCATGGGAGTGATTCTCTTAACACAGCGCTGCGTCGAAAGCAAAGGTGAACGTTTATCCGGCAAGTTTAAGTAGTCCCGTCGAAGCGTACAAAACACATTTTAGGGCGTGCCTTCTCAATTAGGCAGCAGAGCTCGGTCGCTCAGCGGATTTTTACGTTCACCTTTGCGTTCGACGTAGCGCTGTGTTAAGACAATCACCCCCAGGTCTTTCTTAAACTTTTGAGCGCCAACGACGTTAAAAATAGTCATGAGCTGTCGTGCCTACAACGCCACCGACACTTATAGTTGTCACAGGTGCAAGTTTAAAAGAGACATTATTTATTATGGATTAAGTTACATTTTGCATAACTTTTAATACATATTTGACGTATGAGTAACGCATTTGTATTTGACGTAATGCGTTGAATCGGTTAAATCGCCGCGGCGGCAGCTCATGACTACTTTAGGCGTCGTTGCCGTTCGAAGGGTTAATACGATACGAAGAGGCGATAACAAATTGAAAATGTAGTAATTTAGTTTGACTATCTTCAATGATTAGAGTTTTAGTACTTTTATTAAGTTTAAATAATATTATCTTTTAATGAGACATTGATATAAGAAATGCCTGAAATTAAATAGTTATTTCAGACGCTTTCAGGCTGTCTTTTATGAACGTTTTAAAAGTACATGCTATGCCAATGCTACACATTAAAGAGATTGTTATTTACGAAAAAAGATAATTATATAGGTACGTACATTAAATTCATTTAATTGTGTAAAATCATTATGGGAGGTAGTCTTTGAAAGGTGCCGATGACGATGAATTTTAAATCACGTTAAAATCATTATTATGTGTGTATCAGACTACTTGCTTACTGCTAAAGAAGCATTGTCAACAGCACAAAATCTATTTTATTAATTAATACTTACTCCTGTAAATAATAGTGTGCAAACTCTATTCAGCACATTGTTATCAACCCAACTAAACGTAACAAGCAGCCTGTACGGCAGGCGCGTCGCGTCTGGTCGGGCCACAATAAATAAGAACTCCATCGTTGAGGGCGGGAACCCACGGCAGCGTCTTGTAGCAGCCACGAATCTGTGACCAATGATTATCCTATATACAGGATGCAATCCAAATGGGTCAGCATGGGGATGTAGGTTCCAAATTCCCCACACTGACCCATTATGGCTGGCTGTACTCCTACATTTAAATAGGGCAGCGTACTCGTAGTTGCGCCATCTATTTGGGGTACACAGACGAGTCGTCAAGCTGGCTTAAAGAGTTACAATTCTTCCCGGTAAATTTTTTTTCTTTGATTTTGTTTATTTTACTTACTTTCGACGACGCGGTAAGCCTCATACCTATTCTGTTTTCAATCGACGACGTCCCACGAATAAAAATTTCATACATAGACGCAACCGTGCATCGACTTTAGTCTGGTGGGCGGGTAGTAATAAATTTATTTTTTGGGCATTCGCAGTAGTAATACAATACAAATACTCTTTATTGAACACCAAAAAAAAAAAAAACAATAAACAGTAAATACCTGATTTGATTACAACATCGACTATAAATATGTTTATTACGTTGTGCATAATAAATGAATAAATCTTTAAATTTATTTCAATAAATATGTACTTGTACAGTAAAATATTATCCTAAGGACGCAGGGACTTTAATACAGTTTGAAAAAAAAATGATATTATGTAAGTATAGGCAAGATGATATGAAATTAAATTTGCTGCAAAAATAAATAATCTTTTATTTACATTGTATTTATTTATTTTATAACTGCGTCAATCGCGTGGGGTTTTTACCTATTATTAAATGTCCTGCAATTAGTGCAAATTTATGTATGTATACATTGTATGTAATGTTATCAACAAGGTTTTTAGAGTTGTTTGTAATTTTGTAACTCTGCCTACCCCACTCTGGGAATGTACGCGTGACATTTTGTATGTACATTGTATGTGTTTCTGCTTTTAGTTTATTTGCTTTTGTTTGCCTGTATATTAATTGTTTGATGTTATGTACAATTGTGATATAAGTAAATGCTTCTTTTTGGATTTCTTCTTTTTTAATTTCAATTTGCCTCTAATAAATAGGGTACACGTGATTTTATAATGTTCAACCCCAAGTATCGGTATGTTGCGGTCGGAGCTGGAGGCGGCCGGCGAGGCGTGCGACAAAACTGACACAGGCCGCTACTGCTCTCAATGTCAACTCAGCTTAGAATGGAAGGTACATAACTATTTGAGCGGATTACCTTTTTTACGTATTTCCTTTCTTTCTGAACTGCTAAAGATAAGCACTTTAATGAGTATTCGGACATCTTAGTAAAATACTACTATACTACTAATGCTTTTGACTCAACTTTGCGTAGCTCCTTTAACATCGTGAGATCATCACTTTTATTAATTTTGTCTTCTAAGGCCGAAATATTATCTGAAGGCTTATTGTGGCACATGGTCTGGATGGTGCTGTTAAGTAAGTACTTTGCCTCAACGGTAATGTGGTGGATACTGTATTATTAGGATCAGGCTGGCATAATAGTAATTTATTCACCAAGGGGAGTAAGGCACGGATTACTAATCGAGTGTACATTTGCGGCCCGATTTTTAATGTAGTCTGGTCAACATGTACCTTTTTAGGTAAATTTTTGTATAGTCTCCGAAAATTACGATCAAGGTGTCATTTGATTCGGAATATTATGTAGAAAGTTTAAGAAAAAGTTCCAAAAGGGGCCGATAAAAATTGCAAAAGTTATAAACAATTAAAAAAAAAAGTAGGGGTTTGTTTTTTTTTAATATCTCAAAAACTATCAAAGGTATTTTAAATTTAAAAAAAGATCTGAAAAGAAGAGGAAATTTCTTAAAAAAAGTCTTACCTCTCGGAACTGTCTACATAATATTCCGAATCGAATGACACCTTGATCGTAATTATCGGAGACTACCTATACAAAAATTTCACCCAATGGGTACATGTTGACGAGACTAATGGTGAATTTTAACGCTCCATTAGTTTGCGTGCCAAAAGACGTTAAAGAAGGTGAATACGCCCCGATTTGCGGGGTCCAGCTTGCGTGTGTGTCAACGTCATCTAGAATAAAAAAAAAAACAAAATGAGTAGTAATGGATTTTCATACGATATTACTGCCCTGATAAAGGGGCAGTTATGAAATTCCATTCCACATTACTTCCCTGATTTTTGAGAACGTCTAATGAACGGCTTTCACGCCTTTTTATTAAAGTAGTAATTATACACTTACTAACAAAGTGTAGAATAAAGTTTTTTTCAGTGGGATGATTTGCATACTGCTCGGTACTACAGCGATATTCTGTTGCATAACTAACAGTTGTTGAGATAGCATCAGTTTTTCAGTTCCCATTTTAAAAATGCATTTGTAATTACAAAACATTTTATTCTTTAAAAACAATGGTTGATTTTAATTAAAATCAACCATTGGGTTCAAAGAAAAAAAAATAGAGTCCTTCAGTTGATTGCAGTAAGTGGTCTATGTCCGATCGAAGGGCGCTGTTTAACGGCGAGATGTTCTAAACTGTCCTGAACAGTGCACGACCGTGTGTGGTTCCGAAGCAAACTAGTTACCTGCTCTCAAAATGCTCTAACTTCGCCAAGTATTTATTGGTATCAGAGTACCTACGGATAAAAAGCAGAGGAAACACTGATTTAATATTTGGTCTTCCATAGCGTTGATTTCAATGTTATTATTTTCCGGCTGTTGACGACACGTTGGCCTAGTTGGGAGTGACCCTGCCTCCGAAGCCAGCGGTCCCGAGTTCAAATCCCGGTAGTGGCAGATATTTGTGTGATGAGCACGAGTATTTGTCCCTGAGTCTTGGATGTTTTATATGTATTTAAGTATTTATTTCTCTCTCTAAGTATGTTTATCGTTGTCTAGTACCTACCCATAGTACAAGCATAGTAAGTACATTAGTTTGGGACTAGGTCAATTTGTGTGACATTGTCCCGTGATATTTATTTATTTATTTAAAATGTAAGTATACTCGTACCGTGGGTTTTTTGCAGGGTTATTCGGTTAAATATGGTTTTGCTGGTGTGTTAGGATTATTAGGTGTGTTTCATGTGCTACGACATGCAGGATATTTCCATTCCATTTTGTGATCAGTGATCAATCGTCATCGTGTTATAGAATCGATGTGTCGACACGTTGGCGCATTCCAGGTCATATTTGTTGTTACATAATGAGCATGTTAGATAGTGTTTATTTGTAATTGGGTTGAGAGCGGGACAACCCGCACACTCCATCTTGCGTAAAATCTTAGTACTATCAGGTATCCTTTAAATGATGTAATGGGGTTTGTATATTCATTCGAGTTTTAATTTTTTTATTTATTTTAAATTGTTAAATTACTTTAAACATAACATAAGACACATAAAGCCAATTACAGGTTTCCACAGATAGAGGGATAACATGCAATTTTTTTTCTTACGCTCTTTGGTCAGTGCTATGAAACGGATACAAATGTTAAACTATTGTTGACAAGAATGGTTTTTTTTTTAATAAAAGCAATCTGCGAATGTGCTGAATAAGTGTTAAATACGGAGTAATTGAGTTTTAAAGCAGTCTATCCCGATTTATTGTAGCGAGAAGTTAACTGATTAAACAGTAAATATTCGCTAGTTAAAAAGTCGTAGTCGTTTCTTTAACAGCGTCGATCCCTTGGGCCTTAATAACTTCAGAAAGTAGGAACTTGGTGAAGAAGCACACAAAATTGTAATAACCACGAGGTTATAATTGTGCCCATTCGTCCCCTCATTCCACTTGGCTCCCATGCTTTCGATCCCATGGTATCATAGTATATCTATTTTTCCTCTTGGCTCCCATAGGATTGAAGTATATATTTTTTTCCATCTAGCTCCCACGGGATTGGAGCCAACATTTTTTTTCGTTTTTGGTCCCATGTGATTGAAGTATAATTTTTTTTTTCCATACTTACAGGAGTATGAACTTACGAACTTGTTCTTGCATTTGTTTGCGTGAGCTTACACGTAGGTATGTTGTGCGTTTGTGTACATGCGTGTGTTCTTGTGTGTGTGTGTGTATGTCTGTGTGACTGTGTCTTTTGCGGGTATGTGTATTGATGTGCGTCTGTGTTTGCATGTGTGTGTGTGCATGTCTGTAAGTATATAAGTGGTTTTGTGTGTATGTTTTGGGATCATAATGAAATTCGTATTCCTCTTTGGCTCCTATATCCGATTCCCTGTGATCAAAAGATAATCAATTCCTTTTGGTTCCTCTATCCTAATATCCTATGGGAACATGAGATAAATAATTTCTCTTCGCTCCTGTATCCTACGCTCCCATAGGATCGTGAGCGCTATGCGCGCAAGCTTGCACACACACACGCACACACATACACACACACATTGACCTTTTCAACGCCATTTACGGATGTATCCGTCATGGTTGGCAACGCAAAATAGACATTTTGTATTTTAAACGTTGAAAGGGTTAATATTGTGTCCTAGGATCCTATGGGAACCAAAACTACGAAACAAGTATATTTCGATCCTGCCGTATAATTATGGGATTTAAGTGGAAGCTTGTTACCATGAAAAACGCAAGTGTTTTTCGATCCCATAAATATGTGAGCCAAGCGGAAATAATAATATAATACGATCCCACGGGATTGAAAGCATAGGAGCCAAGTGGAATGAGGGCATTCGTCTACTAAAACCTACTGTAAAACATGCCAACCCCTGATGAAGTTCATTTAAGGCAGCGGACAATGACTCCGTCGCCGTTGCTTGATGATGAGGCTCTAGTTCGACATTCAAGAGATCTTACGCGACAACCGGCTAGCAAGCGTTAGTCAAGGCGTCGGCTGAAGTATCCTTTGTATAAAAGCGAAGTACGCCATATCGATTATTCACGGGTACGTTTTTCAGCCCGGCGAAGTAGGTCGTCCTCTCGGCGGAGTTCCGGAAAAGACCGGAACTCTAGAAGGAGGCGTGATTACTCACCATGACGGAGCACCAGACGTGCTATGTCACGTCAAAGCAGGACACACGCGAGCCAAGCATTCGGCGACGTCGTGTTCGCCGAACAAGGAACGACAGGTCAGAGAGTACACATCATACTAGCAGCCCATCCTCGAGTGTGGCGATGACTTTCCGAAAATCGAATTTTTCTGCAAGCGATTTTTCCATTCGCAAAATTTCCCAATCTAATCTTTTCCTGATAGTTTTTTTTCCAGAGGTAGATTTTTTCAGAAGCTATTTTTCTTTTGCTTAATTTCCGAATCTAATCAATTCCTGATAGCTTTTTTTTCCCGGGGTAGATTTTTTCAGAAGCTATTTTAGCTTTTCGGGGTGCAGACCCACCGTACCACTAAACCGTACCACTGACCAAAATTAGCATCATAAATATGAGGTAGGTTTAGGTTATGTTAGTTCTTCAGAAGGCCCGGAGGGCCAAACTACCCAGAAATAGGAGCTCTGCGATAGCAGAGCTCCGTCGACTCCGTTACATTCGATTTTAATAGTAATAATTGGTCAAAGTACCACCAGTGGTACGGCCGAGGGGTACGGTGGGTCTGGAAGGGCTTTTCGCATAATTTCCGAATTTTGAGTTTTCTATGTAGCGTTTTATTTTTTTCAGACAAGTAAAGGCTCAAATTATGTTTTATCCTTTGCACGAAGTTTTCATGGGGTCGACTTTACTTTACTTTGTACTGCGGAGCCACCATAAGGTTATTCTCTGTTGTATGTTGAGACAATAACACAATCACAAAATCGCCATTTCTTACCCTACCACTATGCCCTACCACCCCCATGCATCTGCTTCTTTTTGTTAGGAGTTGATTTAAAAAAAAACTTTACCATACGAATAAGAACTTACACGTTCCAATTTAATAATCAGGGCCCGTATTATGGTCACCTCTATAGCGGTGGATAAAGCATCCGTCACTCTCGCACTTACATATTGGTCAGAAGGTGACAGATGCTTAATCCACGTTTATCCACATCGATAAACACGACCGTAATAGGCCCGCTGATTGTTTATTTAGCGATGCCACGAACTGATCGGGCGTGTTATCTAAAAAGGCTACTTCAGATAACACATGAAGGTTTCCTACTAGCAAAACTAGCAATATAATTATTGGCAGTTATGATTGACATTGACAACGAATTCAAAGTAGTCAAAGTCATCGCATTTCAACAATTTTTTGCGGAGTGCTATAAAAGCATAAAGCGTAATAGGCCCGCTGATTGTTTATTTGGCGATGCCACGAACTGATCGGGCATGTTATCTAAAAAGGCTACTTCAGATAACACATGAAGGTTTCCTACTAGCAAAACTAGCAATATAATTATTGGCACTTATGATTGACATTGACAACGAATTCAAAGTAGTCAAAGTCATCGCATTTCAACAATTTTTTGCGGAGTGCTATAAAAGCATAAAGCGTAATAGGCCCGCTGATTGTTTATTTGGCGATGCCACGAACTGATCGGGCATGTTATCTAAAAAGGCTACTTCAGATACACAACAATATAACACACTACCGTAGTTAATCAATGTTTTACACGATTCCGAATTAATAGTGATGGAGACGGCGACAACAGGTCTAACTTGCGCTAGCGTTAAAAACACTATGGGTGTACGCCGCGTACTAAACACTAGGGTGGCGGTACTTAAGGGTTAAAAACAGAAAAAAAAATCTTATATACCTAATCTTCGTATTATTTCAAATCTTTTAACTTAACACATTAAAGAGCTGAAAAAATAGCATGCAAATAAAGCAGTAAATATTGTTTGAAGTACAAAACTTTTATTTATAAGAAAATAAGTTTTTTTTTGAGTTTTTTTTTTTTTAATTATATCATCATCTTGTCGGTAGTATCATCTTCCTTTTCTGACTCGATTTCATTTCATTTCAGAGGAATAAGAACGCGGGAAGGGGAATACCGGCATCACGTAGCTGCACGCATTAAACTTTATCGTTTTTTTTGCCTTACTTCGGCTTACGGAAATCGTCAGATTATATATTTTTCGTGAACGTTGAATTATTGCCTTCAAAATAAAATAAAAAATTAGCCACGCTCGAGAAACTTTTTTTTTTACAGTTTGTAACCCACCTACTTCTTATCATCAATCGAAAATTGTCAGATTAGTGGAATATACACTTTTTAGCATATAACTAACTTACCCTACCTTAATCTGACGCGCTCGAGAATTTCAGATGATCAGTTTTTTTTTACTATTCAGGGCCTCTATTCAGGTAGGTTAAAACGATATCGTGTTTGACACGTTTAAGAATCGTTTATGTCACAGTCGCCATTATTGTAAATGACATAAGAGTTATCAAAACGTTGACAATACGGAAACAGGTCAAAAACGATATCGTTATATTATAACGCAGTTGAATAGAGGCCCTGATCCTTTATCCTTGATGCGCGGCCACATATACGGTGCTAATACTTGGTGGAGGTATTTAATGGCGTACTAGGTACCTCCCTGTACGTTAATCTGCCGCGCTTTAGTAAATCCCAAAATCCCCTCTTGGGCTCCTCTACTATAGAGATAACGAACCTTTTAATAAAAATACAACAGACATGTCATGGCGAGAAACTAGCAAGGTTACCTGCTTTAATGGAAACGAAGTCGGGCATCCCTTCTTCCAATGTCCAAAGCCTACTAGTCGCGTCTGTAGGGTCGATTTTGTGGCGTTTGATGAATAAAAGATTTCCTTTTGCAGGGCTCATCCTGACGACCCAGAAGTTGTTTTAATAGTAGAAGATCCGAACCTAAATCGACCTTCACCGAGCTCATAATAGAATGAAACATATTTTATCATGAATTTAGTATATTAGGAAACATTTTTAAAACGGGTTCGCTAAAAAAATCCTGGACAGACTATTTTTAATTATTTTTCAAAAAACGTGTTTTTTTTAAATATTGCAACATTAAGATAATATGAAAATTTTGTGCTGACTGAAAGTATAAAACGTATAGAATGTGCAGCCGTGGGGTTGTCTACTATTTACCAGGGCGAACAACTGGGTTGTCAGGTATAAGCAGGTATATCGATGCCAGTTACTATCACTGGATTGGATGATTGAAAAAAAAAAACATCATAAGCGCTGTTTTATTGCGAACACGTTGATACATATAGGGTTGTCGGCGAACATCCCGGTCCTATTAGGGGTTTTCGAATTTTAAAGATTTTAATTGCAACGCGCGTGATAACACGTGTGACAGAGATCCGAGATAAGTATACTGTGTAATAATAAAGGACCCAACATCGCAGTCGCTTGTGATGGGACCCTGAATATTAGAAAGTGCGCATGCTCGGTATGTAAACTGTGAAGGGTAGAGGTTGTTGGAGCATATAAACTACATGTTTGTACCTATACCGACTGGCTGTTTGTACAAACAGCCAAAAATGTGGTCGACCACCCTACGGTTGAGATTCGTTTGAACGTCATGAAACAACAAGGTCAATTTTCCCTGGCAATAAGATGTATGTATGTATGTATGTAAACACTTTATTGTGCAAAAGAAAAACCAAAACAATACAAAAAATAAAAATAAAAAGATGTACATGTAGTGCAGATTCAGGAAGTCTTGGGCGTGGTGGAAGTAGGAACGAGGTTATGTGGAGCATTTAATGAAACATCACATTCTTGATAGATCGCTGTATTGCATCAACAATGCAGTGAAGTAAATCGCGTCACATTATTATATTATGTAGGAACTAATAAAATTAGAATAATTAATTACTATTCATTTTAGATATACAAAATTAGCATGTCGGTCGTGGTGAGCTCCAAACAAAAAAAAAAAGGGAAGAGACAAACACAGAGTTGTCATAGATAAAAGCATAACCTAATAAGAATGTTTCAGACATAGTTTTAACAGTACAAAGGCGAACTTGGAACCCTTGAGAGATTGAGAGAAGTGAAAGGTTGTGCATCGAGTAAACAGGTGTACAAATTTATTTAGAGCACCCAAAAAACAAAAACTAACCAAAAAGACTATAAAAACAAAAAAATAACCATAGAATAAAAACAAAACTAATACATTCAAATACTTACATAAATATATAGAAAGATATGTAATTATACATAAATAAACATACTTAAACTTACATATACTAAATATATGTATATATCAACATTTGGATAATTGATACAATATTTAGGAAATAGAGTCAAGCCAGAACTTTTTTAATTTGCCTTTCAGGGAATCTACCGATTGTGATTGCCTAATACCCGCTGGTAGCCGATTCCACAACCTGACAGAGTGCACAGAAAAGGATTTGGAATAGGATTTAGATTTGTGAGACGGGAAAGCGAGGGTGAGATTGGCCTTTGAGCGCAAACGGTTTTGGGAGCCGGTGGCCATGAAGCTAAACCGCTCAGAAAGGTAGGAGGGAGAACGAGGATTAAAAATAGTGTTAAAAAGCAGCGACAGGACGTGAACATTTCGGCGAAAACGAATTGGTAACCAGTTTAGCTGTGCACGGAAGTGGGAGACATGATCATATTTCCGCAGACCGAAAATGTACCGAATACACACGTTCTGGAGGCGCTCAAGTTTATCGAGCAGCCGTTCTGAGAGGTCCATATATGCAACGTCAGCGTAGTCTATGAGAGGGAGGAGAAGAGATTGCGCTAAAGTTATCTTGGTTTGCTGAGGAAGAAAATTCTGCAGGCGCCTTAGAGAATGAAGTGAAGCGAAGAGCTTGCGGCTGACATCGGTAACCTGAGTTGACCAGGAAAGAGTCTGATCCATTGTGACACCCAAATTTTTAACTGTGGAGGAAAAAGGAATTATGGCACCGTCAAACATCAAATTGGGAATCACAAGGTCAGACAGCCTCGAGATGTAGTGCGGGCTTCCAACAACAATTGCCTGCGATTTCTTTGCATTGACCTTTAATCCAAAATTAGTGGCCCACTTCTGGATCGTGGCAAGATCGTCATTGATAAGGTCAATCAGGGAAGGGAAGTCATCAAAACTAGCACCCGCATAAATCTGCAAATCGTCAGCGTATAAATGGTAAGAAGAGAGAAGAGAGGTCGTTATACCATTAATAAAAATAGAAAAAAGAAGAGGAGAGAGCACACCTCCCTGAGGGACACCAGCAGTGAGAGCATTCCAATCTGAATGATTATCATCCATCTTAACGCGCTGGCGCCTTCCAAGGAGGTATGACTGAAACCACATAAGGGCCGATGACGAAAAATTTAAATTTTTGAGTATGTCGAGAAGAATATTGAAATCAACTGTATTGAAGGCACTACTGAAGTCCAACAAAACCAGGACAGTCAGATGTTTATTTTCTATACTTAAACGAATGTCATCGGTGACCTTGACCAAAGCAGTGACGGTACTGTGCCCGGGGCGGAAACCGGATTGGAAGGGATTAAAGAGATTGTGCGTATTTAGAAAACGAGACAGCCTTTGATTGACAAAGTGCTCTATTATTTTGGAAAGTACAGGAAGAATAGAAATTGGACGATAATCGGAAAAGGATGCAGGTTTTGAAAATTTTGGGAGAGGGAGCACATGTGCAAGTTTCCACAAAGTAGGAAAACAGCTAGATGAGAAGGAAAAGTTAATGATGTCTGAAAGGATAGGAGCAATGAAATCCGCCACCATCTTGAGTATGTCTAAGCTTAGGCCATCTTCACCGACGGCCTTCGTTTTAATAGATTTCAGAAAGTCTATGGTCTCCTTTGGAGTAATAAAACCTAATTCAAAAGCGGGAAAGTCGGGGTTCGGGGCATTAGCAAGAAGAGATAGTGTATGATTCTTTACGGCAGGGTCTAAAGCGACCGGAGAAGTACTAAAATGCTTATTCAGGGCGTTGAGGTCCATTTTTTGGTTAGAAGAATGAGTTTGAGATTTGCCTACCCCTAATGACTTTAAGAATTTCCATAATTTATGTGGAGGACAATTATGTATAGACTCATGAATATAACGACGTCTTGCTTCCCGACACTTCTTGTTGCAACGATTTCGCAGGATGACATAGTTACGCTGACGATCCTCAGACGGGCTGTGACGCAGCCGCACGCGGGCGCGGTTCCTCTTCGCCATCAGGGCTTTGATATCCTCGGTCAGCCACGGCGCAGGATAATGTTTCACGCGCGTAGGCTTCAGAGGGGCGTGTCGGTCGTAAATTGCAAGCAATGTGCTGTTGAAAATCTCAAGTTTAAGGTCGATGTCAGTGCAAGTTTCGATAGACTGCCAATCAGCACTGTGAAGATCGGAGAGCAGGGCCTGCAGATTTATGTCGCCAAGATTACGACGAAGAACGAATTTGTGTCTAAATTTTGGGGGGCGAATTTTGAAAGAAGCGTAAATAAGGTCGTGGTTGGAAAAGGCAGCAGCATTAAACTGGCCGTGAAAGGAGACAAAATCAGGGGATGAGCTTATAATAAGATCTAAAAGAGAAGGGGGACCATTATGAGGGAAATGAGTGGGATCGAGAGGGAGAATACTAAGATTCAAAGAATTTACTATTGACAGAAGTTTAGAAGAGCGACTGTCGTTTTTAATGAGGCAAGTATTAAAATCTCCCATGAGCACACAATGTTCGAACTGTGGACAGAGGTCAGATAATATATTCTCAAAAGCATCGAAATAGCTTATATTGGAGGATGGACTGTAATAAACCCCGAGAAGTATCTTAGCATGGTTTAAGGAAACGCTGAGAAATAAGTACTCCGGTGACTTTGAATAACTCAGCCACAATTTCGCAAACGATGTCATTTTTTAAATAAATAGCAACACCACCCCCGCGAACAATGCCTAAACCGCCATCTTTGAACCCAGTCCTGTCGTTACGAATTAATTGGTATCCGGGTATAGGATAGAGGGTAGATGACAATGATGGCTTAAGCCAAGTCTCAGAAATGAGAATAGCATGAATGTTCTTATCAGAAAAGGTTGAGAGTAGGTCAGAAAAATGAGCTGGTACACTCTGTGCATTAATGTGGATAACGTTAAAGTGTTTTGAAGAAGCGGAAAAAGTGGTGTGTAAACGGTCACCAAGATCAGGCATATCAGATAAATCACTTAGCGAGTCGTAAAGGCTTGACGACAACAAAGAAAAAAATTCGCTATCATGGCTAGCGCTAAAGACGTCAGACATGTGAGCATAAATATAATAAATTATATGTAATATAAATATAAATATATATAGGTATATAAATAATACGATTAAAATATAAAAACTACCTGTTTAAAAACAGCAACAAACACTCGGATTTTAACTCAATCGCTCGCCATCAGCTGTTAATTGATACAAAACAAAGTTTGGCTTCGATAAATCGCAACATATTGTAAACAAGATTATATATGTAAAAAAAAAAACAATATTAAAATTTTAAATTACCGCATACAATTATGAATAAAATTAATCAAAGTATATTTGAGCATTTCTAAAAAAGTTTGTACATTTCATTCACGACTTCAATTTGCAAAAAAAAATGCAGGTTGGTAGAGTGAATGAAGGTGAGCCTAAATAACATAGTCTCCCAAAATGTCCTCATACATTTGTATGAAACTTTCCTTTTTTGTTACCATGAACCAAAGAAAGTTAGTAACAAAAAAGGAAAGTTTCATACAAATGTATGAGGACATTTTGGGAGACTATGTTATTTAGGCTCAGCTTCATTCACTCTACCAACCTGCATTTTTTTTTGCAAATTGAAGTCATGAATGAAATGTACAAACTTTTTTAGAAATGCTCATTTTATAAAAATATAATTTCCTGCGTTCTACAAATTTCGACAAAGACAGCATAAACAAAACGCAATAGCGCACACAGATGCGGTACCGCGAACAGCCCACCCATCTATGCAGGTGTCAACCAAACGTCAACGTCTATAAGTGCGAATGAAAATAATGAAGAAGTAAATAAAAGTGAAGGTAGGAATATACAGAAAGGAAAATGGCGAAAGTTACGTAAACACTTCACAAATAACTAATCCTTAGTTAAACAAAGCTAACATGGAAGCCGCAACCTCAAAATATAAGAGAAAGTCAAAGAGGCCAACAACATACTACTTAGGCTTGGCTACAGTCGCTGTCCGTTTGTGGGGCTTGACACGCTGAGCAGGCGGCTTGGCTGGCTTCTGCACTGAAGTTGATGATGATGGGGGCGCTCCGCTACCCGACGATGAAACCGGAACATGTAGCGCTCGGAGCTCAGCCATGGTCGTGACTCGTCGCCGAGAGCCGTCGCCGCCTAGCACGATAATCCGCCCATCGCTCGTCCAGCTGTTCTTGACCCCGTGTATTCGCCGCGCCTCCATGAACACCGAGTGCCCAGTACCGGTCAGGAACTCTGACACAGTTATACCAGAGCCCTTAAGCTTGGTCTTTGAGGACTATACTAGGTTCCGCTGCTCAAGGGAAGCAAACCGCAAAAGGAGGGGTCTAGGCTTTCCATGATCTTTTAGCCTTCCGAGGCGATGACATACCTGAAGTGACTGTGCTGAGACACCTTGGAGCTGCAGATTTTGGTTGCATATGGCGATGGCAATCTCCTTTGCACTTTCATTAGCCACTTCAGGAATGCCATGCAGCAGCAGCACCTTCACCCGGGACCTCATCTCTAAGTCCTCCAAAGATTGAGCGTCAATTTCCATCTGCGCCTGCAGGCTGGATACTGCCTTCCAAATGAGAGATTTAAATACCTTGAACTCATCAAATGGGGCTAGGTCAGTGTTGGTGAGAGAAGCGGTGCTCTCAAATGAAGTCATCCTTGCTGTGAAGAACTCCTTCATTTCCTCCATGCTCTTCTTGAGTTGACTCAGAGTGTCCATAGTTCCAAGTGATTTGAGAGAAACCGAAGTGAAGTGAAGTGCAGGTGGTGACTAATCTCAACTGGGTGAGTTGATAAGTATTTTGCAAGGAAATTAGCTGAAGGCAGCAATTAGAGCTAAATTAAGTCATTAAGTAATTGAAAAGTGTTATTTTTTATTGTAAATAATTAATATAGTATTATAAATATGAGAGCAAAAATTTTTGGTCTACTTTATTTGCCTACCCGATTTTTTTTTATCAGTAAGATTGTGTCAGTAACTATTGCTCTCTTTGTCATTTATGATATAACGTCATGCCAAGTGACAAGTTTGAATTATCGCATATATCTAACCTTCTTGTCTAAGCACTGTCTCGATTGATTCGGTCAATTCGAAAACAGCCCAAGTTACTATGGGTTTCAAAGTGAGTTTAGTGGCCCGCTAAAAGCAAATTATATTCACACAAATGATTCAGATATTTCAGTTGTCACTTATCAGTCTTTATTTGAACCATTAACTTAAACATTATTTCATTCATTCAAATTAAAAACAAAAATATAAAATGATGATCCTACTAATATCTACGAGGGCTGCACTGAAAGTTTCGGGAATCTAATACTTAGAAACATATATTTGACACATATCATACCTTTTTATAATCTCTAAAGTTTCATTATTTTAACACACTGGCCACATAGAAAAAAAAAAGCGATGTTTTGGTTTCAATTGTTTTTTGAAGTCGTAGAGTCGCTGCTGAAAATGGAATTGTCCCGTGAAAATTCAAGAGCTATATGATTTATTACGACTTTAAAAGTGGATTATCACAAAATCAATGTGGAGACTGGATGATTGTTGCTTTTAGTAATGAAGCACCTTCAAAGGGGACAATATACAGGTGGTATGCAGAATTTCAATGTGGCCGTCTATCCCTCATGGACGACGTGCGTGAAGGTCGACCAAAATCGGCAGTCACGCAAGAAAACGTCGATGCTGTGCGTCAGCTGAGGAACAATTAGGAGTGCGAAGATTTTTTTCTGATTTTTAGTATTTGTAGTTTTGGCTGTAGGGGGGGACGACGACTACGACAGACAATTGAGTCTAACAAAAATTAGCGCTTTAAAGTTTAAAATTTTCATAAACGGATTACTTAATCAAAAAACTGATTTCACAAACCCGTGATATTTTTAAAAGACCTATCCAACGACACCTTACATAATAAATAGGGTAGGCGACAAAAAAACATCCCTACGTTACGTGTAGGGGATTTTTTTTTACATTTTATTGTACCACTTTGTTGGCGTGACTAATATACATATTCATGCCAAATTACAACTTTCTAGTAGGTACTAAGAGTCTCTGCGCTAGGCTGCGGACGGACGAACGGACAGACAGATATGGCGAATCTATAAGGGTTCCTAGTTTGACTACAGAACCCTAAAAATTAATCAAACTAACCCCATTTTACGGTACCTGGAAAATGGTTATCCGCACCTTTCGCGAGCTTTGCACCATATGACTCATACCTCATACCAAATAAATTTGAATCCTAACATAATGCACCTTAAAACATCGAGTAGCATTTGTTGTAACGGTCAGAAAATAGGCTGAACCATCGATCCGCCTAGGATTCGGGGCCATTTTTTTTATGCTAAAAGAAGGCGCCACACGAGCACTCAGGCCACCTGATGGTAAGTGGAATATGAGACCCATAGATAGCTAAAGTTTCGATAGGGCCCACCGTGCTGGCTGTGACGTTGTAAGCCCTTCAGGTATCCCACTCCTACTGCATCTTTATACAGGACATGGGAAGTACTGAACGTACAGAACAGAGGAGTTGAGGACCTCTCACCCATATGGTTGGTTTATCGATAACTTTATTATTACTATCGAATCGGAGCAGCACTTAAATATCTGACAGTCCGCCATTTTATGTTTGCTATGGTAGTTTAGATAGGCACGTTTATTCTGTAGGTATGTCATATCCATTATCTTCCTTTATCATTGAGTAATCCATATCTTTCTCTTACACCCGTTAGAAAAAAAAAGGCCGAAAGGACGTGGCAAGAACATGGTTAGAAAAGAAAACAATAGAGTAGCTCTTTTTAGTGTCCCGTCGCCAAATGGCAAAAAACGGAACTCTTATTTTATCTTTCTGGCACACGAGATTTCAAGAGAGAATTGGCGCAAGAGAAATATCTAAAGTATTTGAAAAACTAAATAATTTAAGCGTTTTTTCCTCGGAACATTTTTTTTTATCTAATGTATATGTCATCATCACTAAAGGAGATTAGCATTGAAAAAAATAAAGCTGTTGCGCATATTAATGTTAGTAGATAGTAATGTACGAACCCGTCCCATAGAAGTTAGTAGGTCAAGTCTCTTTCAAATGTCAACATATTTACCCAAACACACAAAATATCATAGGTCTTAGGTATTTGACGTGTTGACGTCCGTCTACACTACTATGCCGGATGTATAAGTTGGAATAGAATGCTGTCTAAAAGACAAAGTTTCTCATAACTAAAAACGAAAACGACTGTGGCAGATGGACAGACAATGAGTATAAGCGTTCCGTTCTTCCTCTTGAAGTTATAAACTCTAAAATTGAAAGTTCGTTTCTACACCACTGCTACCTTGTTCCAGTCAGTTTTTAAAATCAATATACGTAGCTACGACTGCGTAATTGTTATACATTTCTGATCAATAACAGACGAAATATTAAAGGACTGGTGCGTCAACGGCAATATATCGACAATGCAAGTCGAAGCTTCATTATAGTGAAATAAGATGCAATGTTTGGGCTATTTTGTTGTATGACGTGATTTTTTCATGTGTATAGAATGTCATTGATAATTAATAGGATGGCCTTACGCAAGACTTTTTCTAATACATCAAGTTTGCAGAGAGATATAATATCAATTCACATGTAATTTTTATTTTGATTGCATTTAAGCATTTTTGTGTATATGAGGGCTGTTTGATATTTATCATTCATTACATTTAGGGTACTTACCCGTTTTCTAAATGTATTGTTATTACTGGCCGAAAATATGTATAAGACTGTTTAAAGCCATCTTTAAGAGGCGGAATTAAAAAAAAAACCAGCGTTCTATTTTTTACATTTGGGATTTTACGCACGGAGGAACAATAATAGAACAGGCTGACTACTTCAGAGCAGTGTTTGGCCATGTCAAAACACAACCCGAAGGAGTTTCTGCGTCGTTCCGTGAACTTATACGAAACGTGGGTTCACCAATACACCCTGGGAATGAAAGAACAGTCGAAGCAGTGGATTTTAATGGGCGAACATGCTCCAGAGAAAGCAAATACCGTCCCATAGGCCGGGAAGGTCATGGCGACGGTTTCTTGGGATTCGCAGGATATTATACTATACTCGTACATTGACTACTTGGAAAAAGGGAAAACGATGATACGCTTTGTTGAAGGACATACGACCCAATTTAATTGTTTGTAACGATTAAGTGAGTGTGTTAATTAAAGTCTGCTCTTAATTATCGGTGTGTTCCTGAATTTCTATCAGTTACCTACCCCCACGTACGTAACAATATTAACAGACCAGCTCCTTCGTCCAGAGTTGTGGTAGCTAAATTAAGAGGACGCCGAGCGAACAATAGTGCCCTCATTACTATTATTGTGTTTTCTAATAAACTAAACTATTATCTTCAGATTAAAGAGAGGTTTTATGCTGTACAATTGAATACACAATGTATAGCATTTATGATAAACTTTAATAGCCTTTACCTTTACCTTCGTGTAGTTCTAACGGGAAAAGGTGGCACCTTTTTTACCCGACTACGGCGAAGCAAAGGAAGGGTAATGATTTTGACACCCTACGTAGGTATGTATGTATATACGTGTATATGTATGTATGTTTGTATGTTCCACTCTAGCGCCGTTCCTAATGAACCGATTTTGACAAATGAGGTGTCTATCGATTTGACTTTTTTGTGCGATTGTTATAGGCTATTTTGTTGTATTATAAATTAAACATGGCAGATGAAAGTTTAAAGAATGTAATTAATAGACTTTGAGGACCACCAGGGAAGTGGCGGTACTACGCTTGTGATATGTCCAGATATTAGTTCCGCTACCGGATGGTAGATGGTGCAGAGAAGCAATGTTTGTGTCATTTGTTACACGTGTTTGGCCTTCGACTACAAACAATATTTTTCTTTTTTGCAGTCGGGTTTTACTTTTATAATTCTGATAAGGAACTCTCTCATAATTCAATCGTTATGTCATATCTTTACTATTAATAAAGAGAGAACGTGAATGCGCGTCACTCGTCAACGCCCAGCCGAAACTACTGAAGCTACATGAAACTTTAACAGTACGTATGTTTTGTGACGCAGGTAGGCCAGCAATAAAAAGGGATTTTTCGAAATTCAACCTCTAAATGGGTGAAAACCATTGTATGGCAGTCCATCTTTTTTGAAGCTACGAACATAAAATTTGGCATTAAGGTTTATTATTATGAGGCTGTAAATGTGCATTTTTTTTATTTATTTAATTTCTTAATGGTCGTAGCGGATTAAAGTTTGTATGGGAGATATGTCATTTTTCAAGTAAATTACATCAAATTAAAATGTAAGCTTCTGGTACGAATTACAGAAATTAATTTTACCGTTTATGGAAGTTCAACCCTTAAGGAAATAAAAAAGGTCGAAAATTTGTACGGGATTCCCGTTGTTTCAAAGCTGCTGACACTATAAATTACGTTTTCAATAATCAGATTTTAATTGGTTCAATTTATTTATCCGTTTTTACCCGACTACAGCTAAAGAGAAGCAATGCTTATGTTTAAACTTTTTCGTGGCAGGCATGAATAAGTTGATAACTCGTTGAAAAATAATGAAGTAATTTGAACTATATGCAATTCGTTCTAAATACAAATTTCATTAACTTTACATCTCGACTTATCAACTTATTCACGCCATGCACGGATTTATTCCATAACAAAGCAAAAGCAAAGCAAAGCATTTGTATTCAAATCCGATTATCTCAGAAAGGAAAATTTAATATCTACACTTCGTATTAGAACGTTTTCAATTTTCACCGTAGGTCCCCACCTAAACAATAAGGTGTTTGTTAAACATTTCTCTTTTATGACAACCTTTATCTAACTTTACTTTATTATTGCATTGTCAGTGGGTTGTGGGTTTACATTGTGTAGTGGACCAAATTTCAGCCAAATCCTACCTATAACGGAACTTGTTAAAAATAAACTTTCATAATTATAGACTTCACATTATAACGTAGGTACATACATGATACATGCTACATACTAACTGATGTATTTGACTTTATTTATTGAAGTGACATAAAGACATTGTAGACGACGTGAAGCTCTGCACCTGAAACAATAAAAAAAACCTAAAAAGAAACGTTAGTAGAATAATAATTAGCTATAATATTAGAAATGAAGGTACTTACCTTTTGTTGATTATGTTATATGATCTGATATTGAAATAACGGGTAGTTGTACATTTCTATAAATAAAGAGTCTGCTCAGTAAGTATTCTGATCTTTCATTAACGTAACATTGGCGCAGCCGGTTATTAAAAATATAATTCGTGTTATTTTAAGTGCACTACGTTCCGTTTACAATGCCTATCGGGAAAATAGAACCGTTCTTAATAGAATCACAAAATTGGGACAATTACGTGCGTCGGGTTAAGCAATTTATCACCTTAAATAGTATCACAGACGATCTCAAAGTGGCCACGTTGCTAACCTTAGTTGGTGGTGAGTGTTACAACCTACTTTGTGATTTGTGTTCGCCCGACAACCCGGAGGACAAAGCATTTGATGCACTCGTGACATTACTCAAGAATCATTTAGAGCCCGAAAGATCAGAGATAGCCGAGAGACATATTTTTAGACAAAGGACACAACAGCATGGTGAAAGCATTCGTTTATACCTGCAAGGTCTAAAACATTTGGCTAAAACATGTAATTTCGGCTCGAAGCTCGAAGAAAATTTACGAGACCAGTTTGTCTCGGGATTATTGAGTGAGGAGATGCGTTCGAGATTATTTGCCGAGAAAAACATTGATTATAAAAGAGCGGTGGAATTAGCCAGCGCGCTCGAGGCGGCGGAGCGGCACGCGACCGCGGCGGGGGCTCAAGCCGGCAGCGCGCGCGCCTTGGCCGCGCCCGACGACGGCCTGCACCGGGTCGCGGCGGCAGGCGGCGCAGGCGGCGCGCGGCCGCGCGGGCTCGGCGCTGCCGCCCCTCGACCACCGTGCGCGCGCTGCGGAAAAGCGACGCATGCGCAGAACAAGTGCCGGTACAAAAACTTTACGTGTGACGCGTGTGGCCTAAAGGGTCATTTAAAGGTTATGTGTTTACGTAAAGGTGAGAGTGGTGAATCTGACAAAAAGGGATTTAAAGGTCAGTACTTTTTGAATAATAGTACTTAGCGACTCTGAAAATAGTGAGTGTTATTTTTATAATTTAGTCACTAAAGGAGATTTTGACGGGCCTTACTACGCCAGTTTATGTGTAAACAATATTAACTGTAAATTTGAAATTGATACAGGCAGTAAAATTTCGGCAATATCTAAAAAGTTTTATAACAAACATTTTATGAATATACCAATTAGGAAAAATGTGTTAACCTTAAAGTCATACACGGGTGACACTATCGAAACGCTTGGGTACATTGAAGTAAACGTACAGTGTGGTCGTCGTTCTGCTATGCTTGAGTTATATGTTATTGAGAACGGCGGGCCCCCGCTCATGGGACGGACTTGGATAAAGACATTAAAGTTAGCAATCGTTGAGTGTCATCATAATATAATAGAAGGCGATTCGATAGCGAACTCATTAAAAAATGAATACCCAGAGGTTTTTGCGGAGGGTTTAGGCACATTTAAATCACAGATTCGCCTTTATCTCAAAGATGAAAGACCCATTTTTGTTAAAGCGCGTTCACTACCTTTGGCGTTGCGTAGCCGTGTCGAGAGCGAGCTCGATCGCTTGCAGCGGGAGGGAGTTATCTATAAGGTGGAAAGATCTGACTATGGAACACCTATCGTGCCGGTTATTAAAGCGAATGGTAACATCCGCATATGCGGAGATTACAAAATTACCTACGATAAATCCAATTCTTAAGGATTTTCATTACCCTCTTCCACGGATTGAAGAAATTTTCACAGCGTTGAGGGGGGGTGAACAATATACAAAACTGGATTTGTCAAATGCGTTTCAACAGTGTATGTTAGAGGAAAACTCCCAGCCGATGACGGCTATAACTACTCATGTCGGAACTCTTGTGTACCGCCGGGTGCCTTTTGGTATAAAATGTATACCTGAAAACTTCCAAAAAATTATGGAAGAAACGTTAAGCGGGTTGCCATCTACGGCTGTGTTCGCGGACGACATTTGTGTCACTGGCAGGGATAGGGCAACGCATCTGACGAATTTAAGAGCGGTGTTGCAGAGACTTAAGGAAAACGGACTTCGTATCAATTTCGACAAATGTAAGTTTTTTAGAGATAGCGTCACATACTTAGGATACAATATAGACAAAGAAGGATTGCATACTGACTCGAATAAAATCAAAGCCATTGTTGCAGCACCACAGCCCACGAACGTAACTCAACTGAAAAGTTTTATGGGTTTGGTAAATTTCTACTCTAAATTCTGCTCGAACATGAGCGATATATTAAAACCCTTATATGATTTACTCAAAAAGGACGTTGAGTGGGTGTGGAGCGACAATTGTGAAGTGGCTTTCAACAAAATTAAAAAGGTACTTAGCAGCGCCCCAGTGCTGGCGCACTACGACCCAGCGCTGCCGCTGATGCTGGCTGTCGACAGCAGCTCGTACGGGCTGGGCGCTGTGCTGACGCAGCGCGCCGCTGACGGCCGCGAGCGGCCCGTGAGCTACGCCTCGTGTACGCTCAACGCCGCTGAGCGCAACTACTCGCAACTGGATAAGGAAGCCCTAGCGATTGTTTTTGGCGTAACTAAACATCATCAGTTTTTATATGGGAGACGATTCGTGCTACGTAGCGACCACAAGCCGTTGAGTTATATCTTTGGAAAAAATAAGGGCATTCCAGTTACAGCTGCGAGTAGGTTGCAACGTTACGCTGTAACTTTAGGCGCCTACGATTTTACTACAGAGTTCGTTACGTCGTCACAAAACTGCCAGGCCGATGCGCTGTCCCGACTCCCACTGTGCTCGACGGGTAGTCGAGTCAGAGGCGAGGACATGCAGCTATCTGAATTTTGTTCAAGAGTGCTTTCCACTCAGTTTTAAAGATATCAAAACTGAGTCGGCAAAAGACCATACTTTGAGCAGAATTTATGGATATGTAATGTTTGGCTGGCCAAAAAACATTGATGATAAAATCAGTAAAGCATATGTTAATCGTAAAGATAATATTCATATCGATCAGCGATGTTTGTTGTGGGGCTATAGAATTTTAGTACCTAGTTCGTTACAAATGGTAGTATTAAAAGAAATTCATGACGGGCATCCAGGAATTGTTAAAATGAAACAGATTGCCCGCAATTATGTTTGGTGGGAAACGCTGGATGCAGACATCGAGCGAACGGCGCAAGAGTGCGCGGCGTGTCGCTCGGTGCGGCCGGCGCCGCCGCCAGCGCCGCTGCACTCGTGGCCGTGGCCGACGGAGCCTTGGGCGCGGCTCAACGTCGATTTCTTAGGGCCGTTTAAAAACAAAAATTATTTAATGGTAATAGACGCTCATTCGAAGTGGATCGAAGCAGAGAAAATGTGTAATACGTCCGCTTCAGCTGTAATAACATGCTTTAGAAAAATGTGTGTTTGTTGTCGGTTCGGCTTGCCAAAAAGGGTAATTAGTGACAACGGGCCTCCGTTCACCTCGGCTGAACTGGGATCATACTTGAAGCGGAACGGTATAAAGCACACTCTCACGGCTCCATATCATCCTGCGAGCAACGGTGCGGCGGAAAATGCTGTGCGTTCCGTGAAAAGGGCCTTAAAAAAGCGAACGTGGAGGGGCAAGACGACGACACCGCCTTGAGTAGGTTCTTGTTCGCCTACAGGAACACGGAGCACAGCACGACCGGACGCGAGCCGGCGGTGGCGCTGCTGGGGCGGCGGCTGCGCGGGCGCCTGGACCTGCTGCGGCCCGACGCAGCCGAGATCGTGCGCGAGCGGCAAGCGGCCAGCAAACAGCGCCACGCCGCGAGGCCGCGTCACGTGTCGCCCGGGGAGCCTGTCATCATAAGAGACTACTCCAAGGGAAACCGGAAATGGACCGAAGGGGTGGTCGTAGAACGCCCGAGCCCTGTTTCATATGAGGTTCGAACGGAGGATGGTCACTTGCATAAGCGGCACATAGATCAAATATTAAAACGTTCTAACCGGTTCTCGTTATCAAAATTAAGAGAAAACGACGATTCAGTCTCTAAGGAAAATACTGGGTCTCAAAATAATATGAATGGCGGAGACACTCCAGCTGATGAATGGCGATTTGCGGAGGAGGGGCCGGAACCTCAAACGTCTCCAGTTAAAGGTGCGGGGCACGCTTCGCCTCACCAGGGAACCCCACCGACCCCGCCGCTGGCAATCGAAGCTCGAACTCGGCGCCAAGCCGCTTTGCGCTGCTTACAAAAATTCCATAAAAACAAATAGATAATTAATTGTAATAGTCCTGTCACTCCGCAAATAACTTTGTTTTGAATAGGTATTAGTATAAGATATATTGCTGTTAAAACAACTCTCAACATTCACATGCGTTGATGTGCATTGTAAAAAGTATATAGATGTTATATATGTCGTATCAGTATGAATATTCTACATACCCATTAGAATAGGTATGTAACTAGTAATAGTGGTTGTTATCAAAAAAAAAAATGTTTTCATATAATGTTGACATAAACATACTATACATTTTGAATCGCCGGTTAAAAAGTACCTATAATTAAATAGTAATTAATGGTGGGGAAAGGGAAAATATAATCTTGTGTAACTTAAATATAAACGTGATTGTAATGTAACTATATATTTCTTAAATATTGTCAAGGGTATTTAGTAAATAAGAGGGAAGTGTTATGTGGGTATGCATATGATCTGATATTGAAATAACGGGTAGTTGTACATTTCTATAAATAAACAGTCTGCTCAGTATTCTGATCTTTCATTAACGTAACAGATTACATATGTGTTAATAAACGTGCGCGAAGTCTTGTCTATGTGTGCGTGCGTGGGTGGCCGCTGCACGTCAGTCGCGAAACAACCGCCACACAGAGCTCACATGTACAAGTCTTCTAACACTTCACTTACGATCCTTGATGTCTTTTACATCGTTTCCCACCAGACCTGCACCTATCAGCTACAATTTGGTCCAGTCGAACCGGATCGTTGAGGAACGAAACCGAAGATAAAAAGGGATCTCAGAATTATCTGGAATGTTCAGCACGCCGCCGCGCACAATGGTTAAATCGCGTGGTGCTCTCATGCGAGAGAAGCTGGAGCTAAATGCAGATAATAATAGTGAAGTGCACTCAAATAAGACTTGTCCTGCAAACGTTAATATGGAGAAGGGATTAAAAAATCCCGTCAAGGTGCCTCATACAGGGGGTAGTTTAAAAAGAGAGCCTGTTGCAGCAATTAAATCCGTTTCTTCGAAGAAAACCTCTAGATCTTCAATTGTGGCACGTAAAAAGCAATTAGAACTTGAAGCTGCCGAAGCAAAGGCTCAGATCGAAAAGGATTTAATCGATAAGAAGCTCGCGGCAGATCTTGCCGCGCTGGATGACGAGGCTTCGCATAAGTCCAGTAGCAGCAGAAATCAATCCTTGGCTGGAACTGCTACGAAGGTGGAGCAATGGTTACAAAAAAGCCTTCAAGAATCTCATCACGACTCATTCACGGCTGCGCCACCAGCTCCGCTGCCGCCAGCGCCTCCGTCGTCGTCTCAATTTAATCTGCAAAACCTAACTCAAGCTATCACGAACCTGGCTGCCGCCTCACAAAGTGCTAACACACAGTTTTTATCTCGCCTAGCGACTCCGAAGGATTTGCCGTTATTTACCGGGGATCCATTCGAGTGGCTTCAATTCAAAAAAGTGTATAAAGAATCTACCGCGCTGTGTAAATATAGTGATAGCGAGAATATAACGAGACTCAGCAAATGCCTGCGCGGCGATGCTAGAGAAGCTGTCTCATCACTTCTCATTGGTGACAGCACGCCAACTACTATTTTAGAAGCGCTGCAACTACGTTTTGGAAGACCCGAATTAATCATTTACAAGATTACATCGCAAGTAAAAAAAATGCAACCGTTACCATTTAATTATTTATTTATTTATTTATTTATTTATTTATTCATAGGTACACAATCAACACTTACAGTAAATAACCAAACATGCTGATCACCTTAATTAACAATATAGATAAAGAGAGTAACTATAAACATAGACTATACTAGGCTACAACAGAGCTTAACCTGGCCCTAGCTTCCAGATAGCTGGTGGCTGGAGCCACAAGCCTAGCTTCGGAGCTACAAAACAAATCCACGTCGCCGTCACTGTGTAGAATGTCATTGAGTAATGTAAGCGCGCGGAGGAGCGGGGAGTGGGAGTGGCTGCGCGTGCGCGCCGCCGGCACTGCGAGCAGTGGCCGCCGCCGCGGGCGCAACCGGACGGTGGGCACCGAGGGCACCCACAAGCCAATTTCGGATAAAAGGGAAGGATTATAGGTTAAACCTCGCAATAGTTGGAAGAAATACCTAACGAGATGGATATCCCTACGGATTTCTAGGGAAGAACAACCGACCATTCCGAGAATGAACAATGTGGGATAGAGTTTGGGGTAATAACCACAAAGTCTGTTGTAGAGGAAACGGATAAAAGATTTCTGCACCCTTTCGAGCATCAGTATGTACTGGGTCTCGTGTGGGCTCCACACGACTACATTTGTTTCTAACTTGCTACGAACGTAAGCATTGAACAGCGCTATCATAGCGGCCCTATTGGTAAATGTTTTAGATTGCCTGATCACAAAACCCAAGCATTTCCGGGCCGAGTCGCATGTCTTAATTATGTTCAAGTTGAAGCTAAGTTGAGAATCGAACCACGTACCGAGATCTTTCACGGAGCTTACACGCATCATAGGCGCGCTATGCAGGATGTAGGGGAACTGAAGAGGATTTAATGCCCGCGAGTATGACATAATTGAGCACTTTTCAGCATTCAGTTCCAGGCTATTGTCTCTACCCCAACGGCAGACACTGCTAATGTCTTCTTGGAGTTTGGCACAGTCGCCAAGACTAGCAACATCAATCGCTAGTTTTACGTCATCGGCAAATAGAAGACATGAGGCGTGCTTGATAGAGGCCGGGAGATCGTTTACTAATATTAAAAATAGCAAAGGACCGAGCGAACTACCTTGCCCGATTCCCGACGTCACTGGATACAGGTCTGATCTAGTATTTTTATAACTAACATATTGCTTCCGGTCCGACAAGTAATTGTGAATTAGGCTCAATACATCCGCCGAAACGCCAGCAAGGTCTAGCTTCTTCAGTAAGATGTCGGGGTGCACTCTATCAAAAGCTTTACAAAAATCAAAATAAGCAACATCAACTTGGCGACGCTGGTCTAAATGATTGGATATTAAAGTTGATATGTTTAGAAGGTTTGAAGTAGTGGAACGTTTAGGGAGAAATCCGTGCTGCTCATCACAGAACCAACTGCGCAACTGGCTATACAACTGGTTATAAATCACAGATTCAAAAAATCTTCCCAAACACTGACAATACCGCTATGGGTCTGTAATTGCGGATATCTGACTTATGACCTGACTTGTGAACTGGAATAACTTTTGTTGTCTTCCAGCACGTTGGGTACGTCATTGTCTCAATAGATAGGTTGAACAGACGCAGTAGCGGCTGAATGAAAGATTCACCGCAGTCCCTAACTATAAATTGTGGTATATTGTCAGGCCCCTGGGTGAACTTTGCCGCCAGCCGCTTAATAGCTGACCTAATATGTGACTGATCGATGCACTTAATGTGTATTGTCCCTGGAAACCAATGGGAGGCTGTAGAGCCAAAAGAAATGATAGGTGAAGGGGAGCCTGGAGTAGACATACTACCCAGGGGTAAATAGACACTTTTGAAATAGTGAGCAAATCCATCGGCAACCTCTTGCGATGACTGAGGGGCGAAGGTATCAGCCTGCTTACATGCGCGGTTGCGTTTGATAAATGCCCAAAATGAAGACGGATCCGCAATAATATCTGCTTGCAAACGACGCACGTAATGGTGCATTGCGAGTTCGGATTTAGTCTTAACAAGTTTCCTGTAATACACAAAAAAAAGCATAATCTAGCTGGTGGCTTGCTATTTTGAACCGTTTATGGTATAGATTTTTCAATTGATTAATTTTGATAATATCAGCTGTGAACCATTCTGGGTAATTATTTCGTGTATTTTTACATGCCCTTACAGGAACGCATTCTGAGATTATATCGTTAATTACCTCGTAAAAATACTCGACACCATCATTTACATCCTTTAAGCTATTAAGTTGGGTCCAATCAACATTTGATAATTTATCATATAAGAGTGGGAAATTGGCTTTGCTGAAGTTTTTAGATGGATGCTCTTGAATGAGTTGAGTACTATCTAAGGGACGAAAAAACCGATGCTGCAAAGACACAACAATATCAAGAGGAAGGTGGTGCTTTTCAGAGGACACTAAACCAGTGACGGCTTCAGATACCACAACACTAGGTATTACATTGTTGGTTAACACTAGATCTAACAAGCGGTTTAGACTGTTTACTACTGTGTTTTGTTGGCTTAATTTACAACACGATAGGAATGAGTCAAATTCATTACGGACATTTTTGTTAGAAGAGTAAAGTTTGAAATCTCCCGTAACAACAATAGGGAGTGAATATTCACAAGTTATTCTTTCAATGCAATTTAACGCAGAAAAATAGCAGGAGTCTTTAACTTGGGGAGGTAGGTAAACCACTATCAATATGAAGCGCAGGTGTCCCTTGGTTATCAGGCCGCAGACAATCTCGTCATCAGGCAGCGCACCGCACTCTAGTCGCCGGAGTGAGAAAGGCGCGCGCGCCGCCAGGAGAACGCCACCACCGGTGCGCCCCTTGCGGTCTACCCGCGCCACTTCATAGCCAGGTGGAAACAATTCAGAGTCCGAAACAGTGTCATCCAAGCGAGTTTCAGTTAAGGTCAGAATGTCATATGGGAAAGTCGCTAGCATATTTTTTGTTAACGCCAGTTTACCCTTTAGACCCCTAACGTTTTGATAGAATATACTCGTTTTAGATGGCCTGTGTGGGTTCCTTTCGAAAAAAAAACGTACTCCTATTGGCCTGCCTAGGTTTGCTGCGATTAAACGGGAGCCATTCTTGTAGCACTGTATTCATAGGCCAACTTTCAGGGGTCATGAAAAAATTGAAGTGCTGTAAAGGTACTCCGATAACGAAGCAGTTGTGCCTAATATGTTCCGGTTCAGGCTTCTCCACAGTATAGGCATCACACGGGCGCTTCTTATTGAGGTAAGTTGAAATACTACCAGCAGTTGTATCGGAGTGGAAATTCCAGACATGTATAAACTTAAGGGGCTCCAGAATTTTCAGGTCACTGTCTGCGACCCCCGTTGCCTTGATGACAGACCGACGGGATCGCTTCTGAGTTTGTTGATTGCTGCGCATGTACGAAGCTCCAGATGAACATGAATCATGGCCTTGAGGTGCGATGCCAGCAGTGGAATCTAGTGGTTTAATGTTTCCAACACTGCTGCTGGAAGTTTCTTTAGATTGTGGCTGGTAATCTAATTTAGGTTGAAGAATTAGGTTACTATCATTCAGCCTTGACTCTTCACGGTACACAGCAATTACCGGTTGCTCATCATAAGTGGCAGTGGTGGAATCATTAAGGTGTTTAATTTTCTGTGATAATAATTGCATGGTTGACGTCTTATTTTCCAATTCCAGATGCTCGATACGGTTTGTGTTTGACTTCATAGTTTTAATGATAGAGTTGTAATCATCTGTAATAGTGTCCACTGTAAGCTGCAACTCATCAACATCCGTTCGAAGCGCACTATGCCTGGCGGAGAGGTCATTGAGACTTTCTTGAACGGCGCAGAGCCTTGCTTCCTGTTTCTGCAAAAGATTTGCGATCTCACCTCGAAAATTTCTCAGCTCCTCAAGAATTATCATACGGAACTAGTGAATTTTGCAGTCAAGATAAAAAATTACGTCGCCGTCGCTCAATCTCTTAATGAAACGGATTTTTTAAGAAGCCCAGAGTTACTAACCGCTGTTATATCGAAGTGTCCAAGCATCCTCATTAACAAGTGGGTGGACTATATTTATGAAAATCAAGACCACAGTAAAGCGAAGTTGCAGTTATTTTCCGATTTCCTACATAAAGAAGCTATGAAAGTTGCCACAGCCGGAATAAGCCACATCAATGCGCAAGCTGAACATAAGATCCTCAGGAAAACTGATGACCGAAAAATCACAACTCACTCCGTGCTAAACAATAACAGTGATAATACGAAGTGTCAATTTTGCAAAACAACGGCACACTCCCTATCAACATGCACAAAGTTCAAACGCGCGTTACGAAAAAGCAAGTGGCATTTCGTTAAAATAAATAAGCTGTGTCACAAGTGCCTGCTGCCAGGCCACGGGAAAGAAACGTGCCCGGCCGCGTCGTGCGACATCGAGGCTTGCGGCCTGGCCCACCATCGACTACTGCACTGGCCAGCTAAGTGGCAGCCGCCCTCGCGCAGCGATGACGTCAGCGACGCAGACGTGGCGCCGCGGCCAGCAGTTAAAACACCCACTAGTGATGGTGACTCGATTAATTCTAAATCAGAGACAGTAACGAACACTACCGTGGCTACGACACCCTGTGCAAATGTTATGTTAAAAATAGTTCGCGTAAATGTGCACGGACCGAACGGTGTTATCACTACTCATGCGTTGCTGGACGATGGTGCTACAGTGTCCCTGGTGTCAGCTGATCTTGCAAACCGTGTAAATCTTCAAGGTCAACCTGAAACGTTACGCATCACGGGTGCGTGGAATACCAGCATCGTTTGCCAAAGTGAAAGTGTGAACTTTAAGCTTTCGAATGTAAATGGACAAATGTACGAAGTGCGCGCGCGAAAAATAAGCGAATTAGACTTGCCTATTCAGAAGTTATCGGAAGTGAAACTTGAGAACTATGAACATTTGTGTGATTTAAAAGACCATCTTATTTGTACCAACGTGAATGTGAAGCCTAAAATATTAATCGGTCAAGACAATTTCCATTTAAAAATGACACTTAGAACTGTTTATCGTGGTATTAACGAGCCGTGCGCAACGCTAACACCGCTTGGGTGGTGCCTGCACGGCATCGTACCCGCACCTGCATACGGCGCTGTTTACAACATTGCGCGAGCGCGCCTCACCGTCCGCCGCCTCCTCTCCGCTCTCCGCCGCCACACCCGCGGGGCCCAGCCCTGCACGGCGGGAGACGCACACATGCCCGGACGTAGCAATGTACTCGACAAAACTAAGCCCTAGCGATGCACACATTGAAAGTAATGGGGATAAACAACTACATGAGATCGTTCGACGGGCGTTCGCCATTGAATCTCTCGGAGTGAACTCTAATCCACGGGTAAACAAAGACGAAGTTCGTGCAGTGGACATTATAGATAAATCAGCAAAATTTCAAAATGGAAGATGGACTGTAAGTCTACCTTGGAAAAATAAAAATCCAATGCCCGATTCGTTTTCTAATGCTTATAGAAGATTTCTCGCCGTAGAACGAAAGATGTCTTTTGACAAAGATTATGCGACGAGATACACAGAGAGAATTAATCACTTACTTGATAACGACTATGCTCGTTTGCTATTCGGCAATGAAGTCTCTTCCCATAAAGGCCGGGAATGGTATTTACCCCACTTCGGCGTCGACAATCCTAACAAAAGAAAGTTGAGGTTGGTTTTCGACGCTGCTGCCGCCGCCGCCGGTCGCTCTTTAAACGATCATCTGCTACAAGGGCCCGACCTACTACAGTCACTACTGGGCATCATGCTGCGCTTTCGTGAGCGGCCTACTGGCCGCTATTGCTACTGCAATAGTGGCTGATATCAAAGATTATTTTCTACGCGTTAAGATAAATAATGAAGACCGCATGCCTTATAGTACGAGAGCCCACGACCAAAATTTTTGTCTCATAGCAATACGGCCAAAACCGCATCAAATCGATAGATACGATTATCCTGAACTCGAAAATACCAATATCAGACATTTTCCGCGTAGCGTTTGATCTGACCGAATTTTCAAAATTGTTTAAGAATTTTACCGAACTGCATCATAGCAATATGTCTGATTTGCAGACTGTAGTTGAATGATAGTTATGAGATACCGGAAACATATTTTTCAGACGTTAGTGGTGTAGCACAAACCCGTAAAATCACTTAAAAAAATTAAAAATGAGACAAAAAAAATGTCTCATAGCAATACGTCTGAAAATCTTTTTTATTAGTAAATTTTGGTTATTTGATGCGAACAAAACAATTTTCAGACGGAAATGTGAACGCATTAAATTTTGAGACCGTTTTGAAAATGTAAACAAATTTTACCGATCGGTATCATAGCAATATGTCTGAAAATTGTTGGACATGATAAAATAAGTTGTCCACATGTGCAAAAAATTTATATCAGACAAATTAAGTGTAGCACCTTCTCTATCAGACAACTTTTCGATACTCAGATAGATAACGTTTGGAGCAGCTGGCGAGTGAGCTGTATAATAGTAAGAAAGGGGCAGGAGCGTAACAAGCGCTGAGGCTGTTGAAATTAAATACTGATTGATTTGATAGTTTTGGTTTTATTTAAAGCACACTTGAGTAACTTTTACAAAAGAAATAAGTAATGACATCTGTCATCTGTCAAAGTACATATAATAGACAAGGGAGATTCTTGAATATCTATGAAGGCTGTAAATTTAAAAAAACAATTAACAGAGGCGTCGGCCAGGCGACTCCGAAACGTTATTTTCGTTTTTGGGAGTATATGCTACACTTAAAGTGTCTGAAAACAGGTTTTTGGTAATCATGACAGCAATACGAAAAGTTGAAAAAAAAAATTATCCGTATTGCTATGATACAGGTCGGCCAAATTTGTTGACATTTTCAAAAATGCGCTCAGGCTATATGCTACGCGCAAAATGTCTGAAAACAAACTTTTTCGTAATACAATTATAAAATCTACGTACATTTTCACTATCAGACGTATTGCTATAATACCGACTGTCTTTTTTTTTGACACAGCAGAAATGGCCTCCCACGCAGTTGCTACACTTTCGACCGTTACTACACACCTAGTCGGGTTCAGAATTATACAATCTAACGATTTTAAAGGGTTTTTGCCGTATTGCTATGAGACATGGTTTTGGTCGTGGGCTCTCGTACTATTACGATTTCTATGGCGAGAAGACAAAAACCAAGAGATCAAAACCTATGTTATGACATCGTTGATATTCGGGGCAAACTGCTCGCCTTTTATTGCACAGCATATTAAAAATAAAAATGCAATACGTTTCGAAAACAAGATGCCTGAAGCTACTGAAGTCATCCTGAAATCCCATTACATGGATGATTACATCGAAAGCGTTGACAATGAAAATTCAGCAATGAAAATGATACAAGAAGTGTCGGAGATTCATAGACAAGGCGGATTTGAAATTAGGAATTGGATTTCTAATAAACACCAAGTATTGGAGTGCACCCCAAAAGAAACTTTAAGTGACATAGCAATAAGAATCAAATCCGGATGCGATGACTTACCTGAGAGGACGCTTGGATTGCTTTGGTTCCCATCCAGCGACACATTTGGTTTCGACCTTTCACTCAAGCGCATTCCTACTGAACTCATAAACCTGAAAAGAAAACCAACTAAAAGAGAACTTCTGAGCATTTTTATGTCCATATATGACATTTTTGGCTTTCTGGCCCCATTTACAATAAAGGCAAAAATAATATTACAAAATACATGGAAAACCGAAATTAAATGGGATGATCCAATACAAGAAAAAGAAAATGATATTTTTCGAAACTGGATTATTGAACTGCAATCATTACAACACTTACGTATACCTAGATGGTATTTTCACCCAATACTAAGTGAGAGTGAGCGAGATACCGTCTCTAAAGCGCATTCTAATACTCCGCGCAAGAATGAGACAGCTATGGAGTTGCATGTTTTTTGTGACGCCGCGCCGACCGCAATGGCCGCGGTGGCTTATTGGCGAAGAGTAGATAAAAACAAAGATGTGCGCATATCATTCATAGCCTGCAAGTGTCGCGCGGCACCAGTAAATAAAAATATAACTATACCTAAGCTGGAATTACAAGCAGCTGTTATCGCTTGCCGGCTCGCTAACACAATAGCGCGCGAAAACAGGTTTACCGCCTATAGAAGATACTATTGGACAGATTCGTTAATAGTTTTGCACCAAATAAAAAATAACACACGTAACTACAACGTGTTTGTGGCAAACAGACTTGGAGAGATTGATGAATTATCACAGTCACTGGAATGGAATTACATACCTACGAAAATGAACATAGCTAACAAAGCGACTAAAATACACGCTTACCCAATAATAAATGATTGCGAATGGCTGCGGGGTCCTTGCTTCCTATCCTATACGGGCCACACGAAGAATGGCCTAAATGTAAATCTGAAACTTTGAACAACCCAGAGATGTTACAAGCTCATACAATAACATACGAAATAAAAGGCCATGACGTATCTACGCCCGATACAAATAAGTTTTCCTCATGGATTCGCTTGTGGAGATGCATGGCAAATGTTTTACTATTTATAAAGAAGTGTAAAACTTCCCGCAAAGCACTATTAAATTCAGAATTAATGCAGCGTGCTGAAATTGAGCTATTACGATACTCACAGATGAAATCATTTGCTGAAGAATTTGCACTGCTGTCAAATAATAAAGAAATAGACTCCAACAGCCGATTACGCAAATTAACACCATTGTTAGACGAACACGGATTACTACGCGTAGGCGGGAGAATTCAAGCTGCATCTGGTGTTGACCCGTGCCTGAAACGGCCTGTAATATTGGATGGTCGTGACACGATCGCAAGGTTGATTGCTAAACACTACCACGAGAGGGCAGCACACGGAAACAATGAAACCGTAATTAATGAAATTCGACAAAAATACTGGCTATAAAACTTACGCCCTACTGTGCGAACTGTTGCTTCAAGGTGCTTGTATTGCCGAATAAAAAAGGCGAAGCCCTCAAACCCGCGCATGGGAGACCTACCGGAAGGACGACTCGCTCACCATAACAAACCGTTTACGCATTGTGGTGTGGATCTATTTGGCCATATGGAGGTAACAATAGGGCGCCGTCACGAAAGAAGATACGGCGTCCTATTCACCTGCCTTACCGTACGAGCGATCCATATAGAACTGGTGCCGTCGCTCTCAGCAGATTCATTTATAATGGCCTTGAGACGAATGGCGGCACGACGCGGATGGCCTTACAAAATGTATTCGGACAATGCAACTAATTTCAAAGCCACTAACACCGAGCTAAATAAATCATTCGTAGAAATCAACACAGCCAGCGTGCATGATGAGCTGACTAATCGTGGAATCGAATGGCACTTTATATCACCCGCCAGTCCTCACATGGGCGGAGCATGGGAACGCTTAGTTAGAAGTGTGAAAACCGCACTAAAAGTTGTTTTGAAAGAAAGAGCGCCACGAGAGGAAGTATTAATCACATTGTTGGCTGAAATCGAAAACATGATAAATAGTTGTCCCTTATGCCATGTCTCAGTAGACCACGAGTACCCAGAAACCCTGACACAAATGTTAAATTAGTGAACGAGCGCTGCCGGCGTCTAAGAGTGAAACGGGTCTCGTTCTTGTAGACTTAGCCACATCATCTAGGCTCGCTCTATTGTCTCTGATTCGTATTTTGCTCGTAGATTAGGCAGCATTGCCTTCCTCATATTTAGTTAAATATCTAATCTTTACAAATGGACGATTAGCGGCAAATTAAACGACGGCAAAATAGTGCATCGTGGCAGTACTTTTAACTGCGTCTCGCCGACTTAATGTATTACAAACATACATAATAATGAGCTGATGTAAAGCCTAATCGCAGCCTACCGATACCCAAGCGTGGACTCCTGCCTTGTAAAACAGGATCATCAGGCCAGATGCGTGCCTGATTAAGCCAGTGCCACGTTGCATGGAGGCACCGTGCGTATGCCGGTCTCAACTAGCCTCTCGTCAAAGATTCATAAAACACACTTTGTGGGTTTTTTTATTTTTCTCTTTGTACGTTACAACTTTCTGGATTCGACCGTGAAGGGCGCTCGACTCAACCGCTCGACTCAACCGGGCGTGGTCTGCTTGCCACGTGTTGCGACCTAGAGAGGCTCGGTGCATTGACGCGCCTCTTCGCTTAGCAACCACGACTGAGTCTTCGCTTGCCACCTAATTTCACCTTCATACACACTTGACCTCATGCATACTTCACCCTAGATAAGTGCCTGTTCTGTCTTAATAGTAAATAGTGCTACCATTATTAATGTAATCTCATCGGCGAGCTACTGTAACTACAGTACACTTATGTGATGTGTGTGTGAACAACATTATACCAGAGAGAATACCACTGTTTGTTTTACTTATAACAAGAAACCATTCCTGTTCGCAGTAAGTTTACCCAGGGCGCCTTATTTTTATATTAAATTCGAGGTGACTTGCTCCCAGGCCTATGAACCTGCTGGCCCTCATACAGTCTCATGCCTGTTTGCCGATTGAGGTTGTTTCAATATAGTGTTGTGAATTTAAGCTTCGAGGCGTAAACTACAAGACTTGAGTCGCAACTTCTGAGTCTAGAAGCCTCGAAGCTTAAAGCCTCGACCATATATATACCTAAGCCTCAACTTAATAAGTTCGCGTTGTTGCTTACGAGCACAGAAACCTCAGAAGCCTCAAGCTTTAAAGCCTCCTAAGCTTTGAAGGTTTAAGTCTAAGGTTTGTAGCATTTAAGTCTTAAAAGCTATTAGCAAAGTAGATTAATTTATGTTATATATGCCATATTTGATAATTATACGGACGGACGGACGGACAGCGGAGTCTTAGTAATAGAGTCCCGTTTTTACCCTTTGGATACGGAACCCTAAAAACTAGGTATACCGAGACCGCCACACCGGACACCGTCAAATTAAGGGTTAAAAATAAATATAGGTACAGTCAAGTGTAAAAATATAGGTGCACATAACCAATCAAAAATATGTCCCATAGTACCTTAACGTCAGCGAAATTAGGCCTCGATACATAATTATGAGAGGATGAAATCGATACGTATTTTTGCACTTGACCGTACAATAATACTTTCTTCCTATAACGCTCATTGTTTGAGCTCTTAACGCTTAACTCAGGCCTTCGAGGTTCCGGGCCTTGAGCTTTCAATAAGCCCGAGTTTTTACAGCTTGAGCTGTCTATGAACCCCGAGTCTTAAAATCTTGCTCTTAAGAGCTCACAAAAAGCTAGAGTCGTTAAGGTTCTGAACCGTTTCTGAGCTCAAACCTTTAACGCTCGAGTCTTCAAAGCTTGAACCTTTAAACTTTGGAAGTCTTTAAGGTTCAAAAGTCTTCAAGACTAGTCTTTTAACAACACTACACTAATAACATTTTTAGCTAATAAATCACGTATAAAATGAAATCTCGTGTCTATATGTTTGGTTCTACTGTGGTGGACCGGATTCAAAGCCAACTTCTGGGCAGACTGCGAATCATTGTAAATAGGTACAACAGTTGACTCGCCAGTTAATTCGAAAATCAACCGCTTTAGAAACACAGTATCCTTAGCTGCACTCGCTAAGCTCATATATTCGCTCTGACTCGAAGATAAAGCAATGGTAGTTTGCTTCTTACTCTCCCATGATATAGCTCCACCGGCCATAGAGAAGTAGAATCCAGTGTATGAACGACGATCTATAGGACAGTTAGCCCAATCTGCGTCCGCATAACCAACTATACGTCCACCGCCTTTCCTGTAAATAATACCCAAATCGATAGTTCCTTTTAAATACTGTAGTACTCGTTTCGCCGCAATCCAATGAGTCCTGTCAAAACTGTGGTTAAATTGGCTTAAATACGATACCGCGAATGCGATATCAAATCGCGTATTAACAGCGAGGAACATTAGGCAGCCGATAAGCTTCTGATATGGGTGTAAAGAAGGTTCATGATTACCCTTTTCACACGGCAACAACTTTTTAGTTGGGCATTTTCGCGAGAAGAGGTCCGGTTACAAAGTGGAATTAAAAGAATTTTTATTTTTTTTATGTGTATTTAACTACTCAAAACCGCTATTTATACTTTTAACTGTTGATTGTTAAAAAATAATCTCTCTACAAGAACACGTAAAGGAAGAAAAAGGGTTTTTGTCTGGCTACTAAGAAAATCTAGCCTCCACTTTGTAACCCTTTAAAAGTAATGTTATGGGTTACCTAGTTTAAAAACTATATATTTTTTAATCTATTTAGTTCAAGAACAATATTTCGCTTCAAAAAACACTCCCACAATATTACAAAATTATTAAATCCATACGTAATCAAACAAATCTTATCCACTTTGTTACATCTTGGTCCTTTCCTCACTTAGTTTTCAACGTTTAACTTCAAAGTAAGGTTTTTATTTTTGTTTCAACATTTTTTTTATTACCTACATAAACACTTGTCCAAAATCACTATCTTTTATGTCGCATTAATTTTATAATTATTTACTGAACAAAAAAAATAATGCTCACAAAATAAAAGAAGACAGTAACAAAATTGAATACTGTAGTTACAAAATGGAAAACGTAAAGCTTAGTTCACAATAATGAAAATAATAATGTTAAACCAAATTTTTAACAGATTTATTTTATTTATTGGTAATTCGACTTTGATATTTTACTTTAAAATAATACGCGGAATTACTAATCATCCCTATAATAAAATAAAAAACAATATTGTACAAGTTTATAATTATAATTTTTTATTCAATATCAAAACATTTATCACATATATAATCAATACTGTGCACTTTTCCACTGCAAGACCAAGACAAAGCGTTAGAATCGCGATTTACTTTACTATTCGAAAATGTTTTAAGCAGAATCATTTCCAGTAAAAGTAGCTTTAATTGACCATTTGTTAAATTAATAAGCAACTTTAACTAGCGAATATTATTGTAAAATGTTCAAAATAAGTAATAAATAAGTAATACTAAAAATAAAGAAACACCGAATAAAAGTAGTTTTTTTGCCTTCAATGTTTCAATGTCGATGAAATAAAAACAATGTCAAGAGAGACCATGCTCTTAAATATAACCAAAGCCTGTCCTCAAAAATAAAAAAAAAGTATCGAAAATTGATACAATTTGTGCAGCTCTCCAACAAACGGTAAATAAGTGTCTAGTTAAAATGACAGCCACAATATCTTTAAATTAATCATGCTAACATTTATTTATAATCCAGCCTCAAAATCACCTTGTATACTCGCCTTTATACTTCCATTTTGTAACTGTGTGTGTACATATATGTAACCCAACAAAATGGAAGTAACGTTTCCATGATTCACGATCTAAATCTGCCGATATTAAACGATTAATAAACTTATTCTTTACGTACAACAATACAAACGTAAACCAAGTCGTCGATTTAAAAGAATACATAAGTGATAAAGAAAACAATTATCACTTACCTCCTTGGACACCAGTTACAAAATCGAATTTTATTCGGAACGGTTACGCTCGTGCAAGTTCAAATCGGTCTGGACGCTATTTTTTAATATGGCCGTGTACTTTTTTTGGTAGAATATCGTCAGTGTTGCCACAGAATGTGTCACTTAATGTGCATGGTAATTTTTAAATGTTATTTTCCTAGAAATCGCGGTTACAAAGTAGGAATTCCACTTCTGTTAGGAATTGTAGGACCACAATTTAATTTAGTTTAAATAAATATTATTTAATGTAAACAAATTAATGTTTGTTTATTAGCACAGCCAAGATCAAATGCATATTATTTTAAATTAAAAATACAATACTGTTGTAAAAAAAAAAACATAAAAATAGTGTAAATAATGCCGCGAGTTAGGTGTAGGACACGTCAAATAATAGGAGTTTCTCAACTAAGATTTATAACTTAATATACAATAGACTAAAATGCCGCCTTATTATTTATATATCTTGCCGTATTATATAAACAAAATGATGGAAAAAAATATAGGGATTTCATAACCTGTCTCCTTGTTTTGAAACTTGAATGTGAAGTCATGAGACAGGTTAAAAGTTCAGTGGACGTCTTCTCGCGAAAATGCCCAGTTTCCAGTGGCGTCGGCATAGCCTTACAGTCAGACATTTCAAACTTTTCGAGCAAATCACGAATGTAAGTTTCTTGAGACATTTTAATCTCGTTAGGTTTACAATTAGTATTTAAACCTAAATAATAACTTAAGGGCCGATTACTTTCTTCTTCTTCTTCTTTTTTATTAATGGCGGTCCACCACGATGTACGCAGTGATTTCGCCAATGTCAAGTGAGTAGAGTAAAACAGTAAACACAATAAATCAAAATCAAAAGCCGGACATTTTTCAATCGGCCATCTTCCCTCCCCGAAGGTTACCGGAAGAATTACTATTACTTTCAGACTAAAATAATTCTGTAAGTCAGATATGACAGTGCCAAGAGCTTCATTTTCCTTGTAAAATATGACAATGTCATCGACGTGGAAGGCGAGTATTATTAACTCGTTACCAAACTTCTTAGTATAAATACACGCTTCGGAAGGAGTTTGGTTAAAACCTATGCAGTGTAAAATTTCGATTTTTTTTTTATACCATGCTCTTGAAGCTTGTTTCAGGCCATAAAGCGAACGCTTTAATAAGCAAACCTTATCTATTTGACCAAGTGTCGAAAATCCTTCTGGCTGACTCATATACACATCTTCCTCCAAGTCTCCATTTAAAAATGCCGTGTCCACGTCTAAATGGTGCATTTTCATTCCCGTTTCTGCAGCCAACGCAAATAGCATGCGCAGAGAAAAGTTACGGACAACTGGAGAGAATGTTTCCGAGTAATCAACGCCATAAATTTGATTAAATCCCTTCGCTACAAGTCTAGCTTTATATTTAATTACGTCACCATGGGCATTTTTCTTCAACTTATAAACCCATTTGCAAGGTATGACCTTCTTATCTGGTCTATTAACGAGAACCCAAGTTTCCTTCTCAAGTAGTGATTGATATTCATTTTGCATTGCTTGATACCAGTTATCTCAATCTTCTGAACTCGTAGCCTGTGAATAGCTTGTAGGTTCATCCATATGCTGAGGGGAGCAAGACTGCATACATACACAATTGGCAGCAGTATTAGGTTTTCTGGGTCTCAAATTGTACCCACCTTCTACAACCTGAATATCAGAGTCTATTTCTTCTGATGAAGGTGTAAACAGAAGAGGTATCACTGCTGGTTCAGATAAATTATCACCAGACTTACAAATTTCATTTTCCACCTTTATCTTTCAAATTTTGAAAAACATTCTCAAAAAAAGTTATATCTCTGCTCTTCACAAATCTCCTGGGATTTTTAGCGACCCTAAAATAATAACTTCTAGGATCTTCTGAATAACCGACGAATATATGCTCAGAAGCTTTCATGTCCAATTTCTTCCGACTACATTCGGGAACATGAATAAAAGCTCCACATCCGAAAACACGTAGGTGAGATAAATTTGGTATCTTACCGTACCACTTCTCGTACGCAGTCTTGCCTTCAGGAGGGCTAGCACAAGTGATCCGCGACTTGTATGTCACTCGAATCTCCCTTTTTACCCAGTATGTAACGATAGAGACGCACTGAGCGACAAGCGAGACAACTTGTGCTACCCGTACTGAGCACGATGAGGAGATCTATTCTTGAGATACACAGCCATTTCTTCCGCATCTTGCCAATACGCAGAAGACAGAGAACTGTCAGAAAGCATCGATCTCACTTTTCCATAATGGATCTATTTGTTCTTTCGGCGACACCGTTCTGGTTTGGACTATAGGGAACTGTAGTTAAGTGTTGGATTCCTTCACTTTGTAAATATCTCGAATATTCAGTATTAATGTACTCCTTCCCACTGTCGCTTTTCAATGTCTTAATTTTGGCTCCTTATTCTTTACTTCAGTTGTTGAAGAAATAAAGAAAACAAAAGTCATACGAGAAAAATCGTCCATGAAAAATAAAAGATACCTATTTATTGCCTTAAAATGAAGTTTCAGGCAAGGGACCACAAACATTTGAATCAATAAGTTCCAAAACTGTAGTTGACCTTTTATGTGAAATTTTCTTAAAGGGTTTCCTACTCTGCTTACCTTCAATGCAGGGGATGCATGGTTCCTTGTCGACTTCTGAGTAGTCGACGCCTATTGCGTGTCCTTTCTTTAGTTGATCCATACCAATGCGGCATAAGTGACCTAAACGTCGATGCCAAAGCTTGAAGCTAGAAACATCAGCGTGTGTCTCAAAAGCGGATAATTGACGCGTGGTTGGCTGGACAGTACAATCTAAAGAATACAGTCCGCACCATATAGAACCATGTAAAATTACATCAACTTTACAAGAAAAATCATTAGAATCAAAGAAATTACAGCCAGTTTTATCATAAACTACGCTAAAACCTTTATCTACAGCCTTCTTCACTGAAATAAGATTAGAGTTCAAGTTTGGCACGTGAACTACATCTGTAATTTTCTTAATATCAGTATTGTGACCACATCTGTTAATAGAGTTATCTCCAACACCTTGACTCGACAACACATCTCCATTTGCAATCGTCACAGTCCCAGTAGGTGAACCTCTCATGTTTTCCATCCAATCAGCTCGTGACGTCATATGCGCGGACGCTCCAGAATCTACATACGACTTCACACGCTCTCTAGTCTGGAATGTTAATGAAAGGCCGGCTGGAAGCTAACTGTTTTATTACAAAATCTACCCGCGCGTCGTCACAATATGATGCATACCCTACATATCCCACCACCAATTCAAAGGCACAGAGGTACGTAATTAACTGCAATAATAGGTACCAAGGGCAGGTACACACTATGAAATACAAATAGGTAACTTACATACTAATATATACGTGATGCAATGAAACACCCATATAACTAACCTAACATAACATATACATACAAATACAATTTATTTTTTGTGTGGGCTCTCCGGTGTGCCCGAACGTACCGTGCGGAGGCGGCTGGCGGTAACGGGGTGCAAGCGTTTGAACTAACAACAAGATCCCTCGCTTCCGTGTCTTCCACCGCGTCCCCATAGTCCGACTAGGCATCTGACTTCACCGCGTCCTTCACGGCCTCTACACTCCGTCACCCACGGGCCCGGCCGCCGCCTCCGTGGCTGACCCCCCGCCGGCACTGGGAGCCATAACGTTCGCGTCGGTTGGCAAAGTACTCGTACGTGACAGCGAGTAACAGCTCTTTCCTAGCAGGGGAATAATTTGGTCTTGGTGCCTACGCCACACAGTCCCGTTGCCCATGTCAACTTTGTATGACACTGGACCTGTGGTGGCCGCAATCTGTCCCTCACACCACTTACTCCCCCTTGTGAATAATCGCGCGTGAGGACTTACTCCCCGACGCGCAGTTCCCTGAGCCGGCCTCCGGCGGCTTTGACTTGTTTGACCTGCGCGTCGCGCGCCGTGGCCGCCGGGTCGTGCCGCAACGCGTCGAGGCGTCCGCGCAGCCGCCGCCCAAGTAGCGCCACTGCTGGCGCGACTCCGGTCGTCGCGTCCTCACTATTCCGATACTGGAATAAGAACCTATTTAATGCAACCAACACGTCTTCACCTTAGAAAACCGCCCGTTTGATCGCCTTTTTGACTGTTTTTACCGCATTTTCTGCTTCCCCGTTGCCTTGTGGCCTGTACGGTGCCGACGTGGAATGCTTTATAAAAATTTTGGCACAGTACAACTTAAATTCCTCCGAGGAAAATGGCGGCCCATTGTCGGTCACTAGCTGTGATGGAAGACCAAATCGCGCAAAAACTGCACGGAAAGCTTTAAGTGTGGATGTCGCGGTAGTACTGGTCATTAACAAAGTCTCCATCCATTTCGAGTGCGCGTCAATGATGACGAGAAAACGCTTACCCGCACAATCAAAAAAATCCGCATGCACTCGCCGCCACGGTTGCAAAGGGAACTCCCACGGGTGCAGCGGCGCGCGCGCGGGCGAGTCGCGGCCTCGATGTCCGCGTCCACATTCGGCCAGGGCCTCTATTCAGGTGCGTTAAAACGATATCGTTTTTTACCCGTTTCCGTATTGTCAACGTTTTGATAACTCTTATGTCATTTACAATAATGGCGACTGTGACATAAACGATTCTTAAACGTGTCAAACACGATATCGTTTTAACGCACCTGAATAGAGGCCCAGTACACGTAATTGCGAGCAATATTTTTCATTTTGTTCATGCCTAAATGTCCAGCATGAATTTCTTGTAAAACTGCCGAACTTCTTAAACGTGTCAAACACGATATCGTTTTAACGCACCTGAATAGAGGCCCAGTACACGTAATTGCGAGCAATACTTTTCATTTTGTTCATTCCTAAATGTCCAGCATGAATTTCTTGTAAAACTGCCGAACTTAATTTAGTCGGAATCACAATCCGATACTTAAACAAGATACAACCCAATTCGGTGTAGGTACAGTTCCTCCCTTCTTGACCAGAATACTTTTTCCTCCTCACAGCTAGGGGACGACGGCCAACCGAACATAATATACCTATCCTATAATCTTACTTAATAGAGGATCGTTATTAGTTTCTTTAGCTACCTCCTTAAAACTAATTGGTATTGAATCCAACACAGTATTCATGAATGCCACATTGGACGTGGGGCGACGCTCGTGTGACAACGGCAGTCTCGAAAAGGAGTCAGCCGGTCCGTTATCGGCCGACCTAACAAACTCTATTTTATAGTCATAGCCCGCCAGCCGTGCAGCCCAGCGCTGCAGCCTGCTGGCCGCCGTTTGTGGTATGCCCTTTTTTCTCCAAAAATGTACATTAAGGGTTTGTGGTCTGTACGCAGCACGAATTGCCTATCAAAAAGGTACTGGTAATGTTTGGTTATCCCATAAAAAATTGCCAGCGCCTCTTTGTCGAGCTGGCTATAGTTTTTCTCCGCGTCATTGAGCGTACGGGAGGCGCAGCTGACGGGCCGCCAGCCGGCGCCAGCACGGCGCCCAGCCCATACGCGCTGCTGTCCACGGCCAGCACCAGCCCCCGCCCCTCGTCGTAGTGCGCTAGCACCCAGTCGCTCACCAGTGCCACCTTCGCTCCCTCGCAACTGCTATTCCAGTTCCAACCAAAACTTTTTTTTAATAACGCGTGTAATGGGTGTAATAATGTACTTAAATTCGGTATAAACTTGCCGTAATAGTTTAAAGGCCGAGAAAGCTTTTTAATTGCGAGACGTCCGTCGGCGCAGGTAAACTGGTGATCGCCTAGAGTTTAACGGGATCCGGGTGTAACCCATTCTTATCAATAATGAACTCTAAGTAATGTACTCTTTTTTGTAGGAATTTTAATTTTCTAACTTAACAGTTAAACCCATCTGCTTAAGCCTATCTAATACCATCCTCAGATTGCGCAAGTGTGTATGGCGATCGGGTCCCGTGACGCAAATATCGTCCAAGAACACCACGGTACCGGCGACCCCCGTAGCGTTTCTTCCATCAACTTTTGAAACTGTTCTGGCACGCACGATAGACCGTACGGTGTGCGCCGATATGCAAAAGTACCGATATGAGTGGTTATCGCAGTAAATCTTTGTGAATTGTCTGTTATGTTAACTGTTCGTGTGCATGCCTAAGGTCGATTTTCGTAAACTCCTCCCCGTTGCTTAAATTCGCATAACTCCTCTATCCGTGGTAGAGGATAAAAATTACGTTTAAGTTTAGGGTTAATCGTAATTTTGTAATCCCAGCATAGCCTGAGCTCACCGTTGCTCTTGATGACCGGCACGATCAGCGTGCCGAAGTCCGAGTGGTCCACGCGGTAGGTGGTGCCGTCGCGCTCCAGCCGCTCGACCTCGCGCTCCACCCGCTCGCGCAGCGCCAGCGGCACGGGCCGGGCACGCACGTACATACTTTCACAGTCCGTTAATTCTAAATTAAGCTTTTTTTTACATGTTCCCAATTTATCGCTAAATACTTCAGGGTATTCTTTACAGAGCTGGCTCACAAATTGATCCTCCACGACCTGATTAATTTTAATTTCACTAATTCCGTGAGCGCTAAGCCAATCTCTGCCTAGTAGGTAATGGTCTGCCGCCACCTTTAATATCGTACAGCTCTAGATTATCCACAAACGTCCTTTTAAAAAATACTTTTACTGTAAGGAACCCTAATGGTTCAATTCGCGAGCCAGAATAACCACGTAAAATTAAATGATTAACATTGATGCGACAAATACGAAAGACTAAGTGGACTGTATTAAATTTGATTTTGCCCGTACGCTCCGCGACTTCACAGAGTCCCTTAAGCTAAATAGGTAGTCAATCAGAATGTAAAGTAAGACAACGATTGCGTTCTGGCTTACCTGGGATCTCCGGTATGACCGCCTCGCACCACCAACGGCAGCCAGTTCGTGAATTAACCCAGTGCTGGATCCAGATAGGCCTCTCCCTTCCCTGCTACGCTCAGGTTGCTATTCCCACTCACACAAGCCGGATCGCAATCTCGAGAGTAGTTAATTAATTTTGAATAAGAGGCTCGGATAGCGGAAATTGCTTTGCTACGAGATTTATTCTATTAACGACAACGACAGTCCGCTGCACGGTTTCGAAGTTAAAACGGAAGTCTCTCTGTCAATGTTGCCGCTCTATAACGGTAGTCAAATTGACAGTTCGATCGATGCTACCAGATTAAATAATTAATTTGACAATACTGAACATTCCGCCCACCTAAAGGCGACGGTTTACTAAATTCCGCGGTATTTACGACTAAACGAAATCTTGAACTACAAGAAGCTAGAGCAGAAAACACAATTTAGTCTACAATGAGTTACGAAAATTATAATTACGACAAGTTACTCTGATCTTGCGTTAACGAAGACAGCGTAAACGACAAAACGAAAGTGATAAAGTTTTTTAATTTAGCTTAAATGTCGTTTGCTGATGGCAAAGGACAGATCTTTACAACTGGTCTTTTGTACAGCCCAGTGGCGGTTTTTACCGTTACTACCCTACATATTCCATCTGCACCTGGGTGCAGAGCGACGATACGACCTAATGGCCAGTTTAGGGGCCTCACTAGTTCATTAACTATAAGCACAAGTGCTCCTACGGTTATATTCGAATGGTGTTTATCCCATTTAGCTCGCTGTTGTAGTGTGTGCATGTACTCACTATGCCACCTATGCCAGAAATCCTGATGCATCTTTTGAATGAGTTTCCAACGTTGCAAAACGCTTATCTTTAAGTCAACATAGTTTTCCTCTGGCATGATCGACAAAGGTTCCAAGGACAGAAAATGTCCTGGTGTTAATGCCGACAGGTCATTAGCGTCCGAGCTGAGTGGCGTCAGAGGGCGCGAATTCATCATCGCCTCTATTTGCGTGAGCACCGTATAGAATTCCTCGAAAGTGAGCCTTTGGGTACCAATGACACGAGCAAGATGTGTCTTTACCGATTTGATACCTGCCTCAGCCAGGCCATTGAAATGGGGACTCCCAGGAGGACTAAACGAAAACTTAATTTCCTGTGACTCCGCGGCTTTTCGCATGATGGAACCAAGGTAATTACTGGCACCGATAAAGTTACGTCCCTGGTCGGAAATGAGATGGCTACATCGACCACGACGTGCGATGAGTCTCCGTAGGGCGGCCAGGAACGCCTCAGACGACAACTCAGAGGCGAGTTCGATATGAATAGCTTTTGTGCTGGTGCAAACGAAAACGCAGATGTATCCTTTGTAGGTTTTAGCACCGCGACCACGTCCTAGAGCTATGTCAAAAGGTCCACCGTAATCAACAGCAGAGCTCGAGAAACATTTCATCTGGTTTATCCGATACGACGGATAATTTCCCATAAGCGGGGCGGGAGCGGGTAGCGGACGAGCACGAAAACATTTAAGACTGCCTGATATAACTGATTGGATGGCACGTTTACACGCTAAGATCCAAAATTGCTGAGCAAGGAGATTATGAAGAGTTTGCACACCGGGATGCATAAAGCGATAGTGATACTCCTGAATTATAAGAGACGTGAGGCAATGTGAGCGAGGCAATAGCAACGGATGTTTAGTTTCAAATCCGATTTTAGCATTACTCAGGCGACCGCCCACCCTGAGATGACCCGCTCTATCGATAAACGGTGACAATTTACGTAAACTCTTTGGTAGTGAGTTAGGTGAGCCTTTGCGTAGGCTTTCTAACTCCGACGAAAAAACACTCTCCTGCACGAGCTTAACCAAAAGCATAAATGCTCTATGAATTTCAGATGGCTATAAAGGCCCGACAACACGTTTTTCGATAGAAGTTTCTTTGCAGTTCTTTAAGAATCGAAGCAAGTACGAAGTTACGTGCTTCAATTTCAAAAGCGACGAAAATTTATTCAACAATGACTCCACGAAGTCAGGCTCTTTGGACGTCAACAGGCTAAAAATACGCTGTTCTTCTTGTATGTCTTTAGGCGACAGAAACGACAATGACGGAGTAACAGGCCATTTCTCCTCGGGTTCAGCAAGCTATGAGGGACCTTTCCACCACAGATCATTAGTGACGAGGTCCGCAGGCAGAAAACCGCGCGAACCACTATCCGCAGGATTCGAGTGAGTGTTAACGTGCCTCCATCGATCAGGAGCTATGGTTTCCTGGACGCGACTGACCCGATTGGCCACGAACTTCTTCCACTTTGACGGGCACGATTTAATCCAAGACAAAGCTACACTAGAATCGGACCACGCGTAGATCTCATCAATAAGGTGGAATGGTTTTAGAGCTTCAATAGTACTATTCATGAGCTCAGAGAGTAGCACAGCTGCTTGGAGCTTAAGTCTAGGAATAGACTGCTTACGAAGAGGCGCAACCTTAGACTTGGCACAACAAAAATTAACAATGCACAAGCCTTCATTGTCTACGATTCGACTATACACGACCGAGCAATATCCGCGCTCCGACGCGTCACAAAATCCATGGAGTTGCAACGTAACGAAAGGGCCAACAGCACGGCGGGGTATTGCGACTGACGCCAACGTTGACAGTTGTGATTTAAAACGCAACCATTCTGAGGCGATCTCAGATGGTGCGTCGTCATCCCACGAGACACCAGCAGTCCAGAGGAGCTGCATCAAGTACTTAGCATAGAACGTAACAGGACCTAGAAAACCCAAAGGGTCATAAATATGCGCTATTTCCGACAGGATTATACGCTTTGTACAACGACAGTTGTTAGTGTCGGCAACACGAAAGCAGAATGAATCAGATTGCGGCTGCCACAGCAGTCCCAATATTTTGAGCGAAATGTCAGACATGTCCTCGAATCTTTTAAAATGTTCTGAGTACAAGTCCGAGGTGGGAAGGCTGTCAAGAAAGTCACGATTGTTTGAGGTCCACTTCCTCAGGTGGAAACCACCCGACGACAATATTTTTGTAAGTTCCACTTGGAGCGAGCAAGCTTGCTCGACAGAGTCCGCTCCAGTTACGACATCATCGACATAAATATCGCGAACGAGGACGGCGGAACCAGCTGGACAGTCCACCACGGCGTCACTGGCAAGCTGAGCCATGGTACGAAGAGCTTGAAACGGCGCAGAAGAGACACCATACGTCACTGTTTTGAGGCGGAAGTCGCGCACGGGACCGACAGCGGAAGGCCGCCACAAGATTCCTCAGGAACCAAAATCTGCCGGTACATCTGCCTAACATCACCCGTAAATACCACGGCGTGCCATCGAAAGCGCATTAGCAGATCGAATATATTAGTCTGTAGTTTGGGTCCTGCGAGGAGAGTATCGTTCAAAGAGAGGCCCTTAGCATCCTTTGCGCTGGCGTCAAAAACAACTCGAAGGGGCGTAGTGACAGACTCGCGCTGAATACCGTGATGCGGTATATAATAAAATTGACCCTTACAGATGGGGGACCCACTTCTTCAAGGTGACCACGTGACTCATAATCTTCCATAAATTCGATATACGACCTTTTAAACTCGGGGTTACAATCAAGTTTACGTTCTAACGATTGAAAGCGCTTGAAGGCGATTTCACGAGAATTGAAGAAAGTAGGTTTGTTCGTAGATTCGACGAATGGTAGCGGCACTACGAATCGACCTTCTTCGTTGCGATAATAATTGGTAGCAAAATAATCTTCGCATAATTGATCCTCCTTCGACACGAAAAGTTTAGTCGGAGAACTAACATTTTCTAATTCCCAAAACTTTTTAATGGAATCATCTAACGACAGCGTTTGCGAACGGTTCGACACGAAAAGGCAATGTTTATTATTGCTACGACAAGGTACGACAGCGTTCGGCACAAGTGGACTTGAGTCACATTCGCCCATGACGATCCATCCGAAGATAGTATTTAACGCTGTCGGTTGTCCGGGCTTCCCTCGCTTGAGACCAGGAAGCAGAGATGAAGCGAAAATATCTGCGTTGAGCAGAATGTCCACAGGTCCTGGTCGAGCAAAGTCAGGATCCGCGAGCGACAAATTATTTATGTGCGACCATACCGACGAGTCGATAGGTTGTGCAGGCTGGTCAGCACATATTGACGACAGAACGAGAGCGTCAAACGTAATAATCGACGACGAAGTTGAGTTACCGGCCGGTCTGACGTCACATGACAGCGAGCCGATCGGTTGAGCGACAGTATTGCCAATCCCACTTACGGAGTGTTGGCTACGACAAATGTTAAAACCTATCATTTTTACACAAGATTCCGAAATAAAACTACATGCGCTGGCGCAATCTAGGAGTGCGCGCACTGGTCGAAAACTACCTGAACTGTCTCTAATTAAAACCCTAACAGTCGAAAATAGAACGGTGTTCTCCCCAGTCACCGAAGTTAAAACCGTGTTACTACTAACATTACTTAACCCTGGAAGCGCGTTGTCCTCCGCGGCAGGCGGCGGCGGGGTAGCTTTGGTAAAATGCAACAAAGTGTGGTGGGAACAATGACACACAACACAACGAGAGGCACGACAAGTTTTTACACGATGTAAATTCGAAAAGCATAGAATACACAAACCCTTTTCCTTGACGAAATTAAAACGAGAATTTGTGTCAAGATTCAAAAAATCATTACAAGTGGCAAGACTGTGCTGGCCAGTACAAAAGCTACAAGTTGCACGAGACACGACCAACGATGCCTTTTGTTTGTTCACACTATTATGAACCTGTTTGTTAATACCCACTTTTATACGAAACAGCAAGATTATAAGTAGGTGGAGGCGTAACATTTGACAAATTAAGCGCCTTGTATTGTTTTTAAACGAAAGCCTGAACGTCAGTGTACAATGGAATTTCATCACTATCGTGCTCGAGTTGGAATGCTTCGCGGGTGCATTTATCTAATTTGGACCACAGCAAATGGAACAGCATAAAATTCATGTCCGGTAATCCATATTTTTCCAGAACCGATAAATTTTCCGAAAATGTCCTATGCACGCGTTCAAGGTCACGTGCTGACTTAATTTTGATCGGTTCACACGATAACAACTTTTCATAATAATGTGTGGCAATTTGTCGTTTTTTATCATAATATTTACGTAAACAATTATATGCATCCAAATAACTCTCATGGGTAAGTGGGTAGTTTTTTATCAACTCATAAGCGGAATTTTGTACACACGATAACAAATAGTGTAGTTTCTCGACATTAGAGATATTCCGGTTATGAATTAACGAGTTGAAAAGTTGTATAAAAGAAACCCAATTTTCTAACTTACCGTCGAAAGGTTTAATGTTTATTTTAGGCAATCTCGCTACCACTGTTTCGCTAACACAAGATTTTGTTTCACTTCCTTGTAACCGGTTGTTACGCAGTCTAAATTTAATGTCTAATAACTTTTTCTCAAAGTCAAAAGTAACACTCATTTCTTCACTACGGTCGGACGGATCTAATAACGACAATATTTTCCGTTGCGCACAATGAAAATCATTCGATATTTATTTTAAATCAAGTTCACTAAAACCTAACAACTCGGTTTTTTCGATAAATTCAAGTCGCATTACGGCGTAATCCCGCGACACTCTATTGTTATCAACTTCGACAAACTCCGACGTCGAGCTATGGTCGTGCTTTGACATTTTTATTTTTTTTAACGAAAACAACACACCGAGTGAATGAATGAATAATTTACAATTATACCAACCGAAACTAAATCGCGAAAAATGTACTTAGTCTATGGTACGAGGATGTACTGCCAACTTAAACTTCCACTACCGATAACAACAAAACATGGCGTACAACCAACTAACATAAAATCTCGGCCAAAGCAACTTCTCAACTACCTTCACGAAAAAAAATAAAAAAAAAAACTCGATAAATTCACGAAACATACGTACAAAATCACGACAAATAATCACTTTTCAATAAAATCCGGCGAAGGATCAAAAGAATGATGCGACAAATACGAAAGACTAAGTGGACTGTATTAAATTTGTCCGCAGTCCCTTAAGCTAAATAGGCAGTCAATCAGAATGTAAAGTAAGACAACGATTGCGTTCTGGCTTACCTGGGATCTCCGGTATGACCGCCTCTCGCACCACCAACGGCAGCCAGTTCGTGAATTAACCCAGTGCTGGATCCAGATAGGCCTCTCCCTTCCCTGCTACGCTCAGGTTGCTATTCCCACTCACACAAGCCGGATCGCAATCTCGAGAGTAGTTAATTAATTTTGAATAAGAGGTTCGGATAGCGGAAATTGCTTTGCTACGAGATTTATTCTATTAACGACTACGACAGTCCGATGCACGGTTTCGAAGTTAAAACGGAAGTCTCTCTGTCAATGTTGCCGCTCTATAACGGTAGTCAAAATTGACAGTTCGATCGATGCTACCAGATTAAATAATTAATTTGACAATACTGAACAAACGTGTAATTTTTTATGATTAAAAAGCGGCCAAGTGCGAGTCGGACTCGCCCATGAAGGGTTCCGTAGCAGCAAGTAACATAATATAAAAGTTCGTTGTAGCTTTGATCAATGTTTTTATGACGTATTAAAAAAAAACTACTTACTAGATCTCGTTCAAACCAATTTTCGGTGGAAGTTTGCATGGTAATGTACATCATATATTTTTTTAGTTCTATCATTCTCTTATTTTAGAAGTTACAGGGGGGGGGGGCGGACACATTTCAACACTTTGGAAGTGTCTCTCGCGCAAACTGTTCAGTTTTAAAAAAATGATTTTAGTAACCTCAATATCATTTTTGAAGACCTATCCATAGATACCCCACACGTATGGGTTTGATAAAAATTTTTTTTTGAGTTTCAGTTCTAAGTTTGGGGAACCCCCAAAATTTGTTTTATTTTTATTTTTGTGTGAAAATCTTAATGCGGTTCACAGAATACACCTACTTACCAAGTTTCAACAGTGTAGTTCTTATAGTTTCGGAAAAAAGTGACTGTGACATACGGACGGACAGACAGACAGACATGACGAATCTATAAGGGTTCCGTTTTTTGCCATTTGGCTAGGGAACCCTAAAAAGTGTTCATAACATTTTTCGTTTATAGCGGAAATCCTGCTGCCCGTATCAAATTCCCACTCTAATTGTTTATCGTCCACTTGAACCTTAATAAAAAACGGCTTGTTACCTTTTGACGAGACC
>OX438762.1:42792744-42955512 GCA_949316455.1 Acleris holmiana | reverse complement strand
AGGTCTCCCCGGGGCGCTGCCTATACATGTGCCTCTCCGCTATCTCTGAGCGTTGCGGTTCGAGGTGTTCGGTAACCGATTTCACGAGCACGTCATAGGTCTTAGTTTCTGGGTGGTCCGGGGCACAAAGATCGCACATCAACGAGTAGGTCGCGTCACCCACTACCGTAATGAGAGTCGGCACCTTCAACTCCTTTTTAATCCCGTTAAGTAATAAGTATGAATTGTTTTACTCGACGCACTTATGCCGGCCACTGTTTCGAACTTAAATCAAATGTCTCGATTTTACCGATCGGCATTTTCTTAGGAAACGATAATATATATGACTCTCGACAAATTGCACTAGCTATAACAACCTTTCTCAACAGTTAAAATGCAGTTTAACAATATTTTAAGCTACGACTGCGCCAATGGAATGTTAATGAAAGGCCGCCGGCTGGAAGCTAACTGTTTTATTACAAAATCTATCCGCGCGTCGTCACAATATGATGCATACCTACCCTACGTCCATCATTGGCATTCAGAGCACATAGAGTTCTTATGACTTACCGATTTCTTTTTCTTGTCTCTTTTATGAGGACAGTCTGGACGTTTATGTCCTGGCTCCATACAGTCATAACATACAATTGGTTTCTTGGTTGAACCAAATTTAGATGTGGATGGTCTGGATTGGTTCATTCTGGTACGAAGAGCAGTATCAGGGTTATCTAAAGCTGGTTTATTCAATTCATTTAATAGTTTGGTCTTAATTAAGTCCACGGTAATGTCTATGTTGGAATTTTACAAAGCTATTACAAGAGGTGCATACTGAGGGCTCAAGCCTCCAAGAAGAATTGCAGCTATTGAAGCATCTTCCATAATTTTGCCTATATCAGCTAGGTCTTGTACTGTTGATATGACAGCGTTTATATACGTCTCTATATTGGAGTCAAAATCATCAAGGCAGTGCCTGTACAGTTTCCGTTCGAGGCTTATACGTCGCCCTAAACCTTTGTCCTCGTAAGCTGACGAAAGGTCATCCCAAGCCTCTTTGGCTTTCTTGCAGGGCCTTACATGGGTAATTGCCATACCATCTACTGTGAGACATATTTTGGATAACGCCTGATCGTTACGTAATTTCTTCTCAACAGAGATAGTACCTATTACCTACCTTTAGAAATAAAACTCAAAAATTTTTTTTCATCATACCCATACGTGTGGGGTATCTATGGATACATACATACATACATAACGTCACGCCTTTATTCCCAGAGTGGGGTAGGCAGAGCAACAGAATACCAACAACTCTAAACTTGTTGATAATTCTGTAACCACATTTTGCATTCAGGCTGAGATGTTTACCAGTGTATTAGTGACAGCTTGCAAGCCCATCGCCTAACAGTACTACAAGCCTTTATTCCCTTAGTCGCCTCTCACGACATCCACGGGAAGACATGGAGTGGCACTATTCTAACCCGGCAACCACACGGGGGAATTATCTATGGATAGGTCTTCAAAAATGATATTGAGGTTACTAACATCATTTTTTTCTAAACTGAACAGTTTGCGCGAGAGACACTTTCAAAGTGTTGAAATGGGTGTCCCCCCCCCCCTGTAACTTCTAAAATAAGAGAATGATAGAACTAAAAAAAATATATGATGTACATTACCATGCAAACTTCCACCGAAAATTGGTTTGAACGAGATCTAGTAATTAGTTTTTTTTTAATACGTCATAAAAACATTGATCAAAGCTACAACGATTTTTTATATTGTTACTTGCTGCTACGGAACCCTTCATGGGCGAGTCCGACATGCACTTGGCCGCTTTTTTGTTACTTCGGCTAGTGGAAGTGGTCAGATTATATATTTTTCGTTATACTTGAATTATTTCCTACAAAATAAAAAAAAATCAGCCACGCTCGAGAATGTTAAGATGAAGTTTTTTTTTACAACTTTTCCGCCCACCCCTTTCTTTACGTCACTCTCAAATTGTCAGATTAGTGGAATAAACTTTTTAGCATGTAATTAACTCGCCCTACCTGACGCGCTCGAGATTTTCTGATGATCGTTTTTTTTTTACTAATCTGTTTTTTTATCCTCGACGCGCGGTCTTATATATGGGGCTCATATTTGGTGGAGGTACTCAAACGGGTACAAGGTATCCCCCTGTATATTAATCTGCCGCGATTTAGTAAATCCCGAAATCCCCGCTTGGGCTCCCCTACTAGTACGCACAGCTGGGCTGGAATTCTACAAGGTAATAACGATATCGTTTATGACCTGTTTCCGTATTGTCAACGTTTTGATAACTCATTGTCATGTCATTTACAATAATGGCGACTGTGAAATAAACGATTCTTAAACGTGTCAAACACGATATCGTTTTAACGCACCTGAATAGAGGCCCTGTTCGATATCACAACAAAAATATCATATGAAAATATGTTCGTGAAATGTAAAATAAAATTCACGGATTTTCACAAATTATATATTATGTACTAAAATAAATAAAAATATAAATACATTGGAAAAACTTGCCTATTCACTTTTAAGTAACGAAAATGCAGTTTTACCCGTGTAATTCAGTTAAAAAGAGATCTTCGTGCTGATAACGAATGATGTATTTGACTTTATTTATTGAAGTGACATAAAGACATCATGTAGAATACAGTCAGTTGTAAAAGAAATATAAATTTAAAATTTTGATTAGCCAGTAATACAACACTAACAAACCAAGTTGAATAAAGATTGTAAAAAGGCGAGAAGTAAGGGCAGACACTCTTTCGAAATTTCTATTGATTTTTCTTTAAGTAATGACGATGTTTATTTTGACGAAATTAATTAATTTGTTACATTAAAGTTCCATTTTTAAATTCAAAGCATCTCAAAACTTTAACCTTTTCAACGCTATGTCAAATACAAAAGACGTCACTCCCACGCCAATTACAGCTAAAAACCAGAGCGAATGTCAACCTTGCCTCATACACTCAAGTCTATTTTACGCTGTAAACCATGACGGAAATATCCGTCAATGGCGTTGAAAAGGTAAAATAGTGAGTGAGCTTTCTTTTAGACGTTTGATCGTTGTCTGTAAGGAATATTGGTAGATTGTTATAACGAGTGGCTTTCTAATCTGTTTCAAATAACATCCAAATTAAAATTAGTTAACTTTAATCCCTTTAGTGACTACAGTTTAGACATGGTTCAAAAGTTTTCTTAAATGAAAACATTCGCATTGACTCGGGTGAATACTGTACCTACATCCTGCCAAGAGCCGAGTCATTTTAATGTTAGGAAATCCTTTGACGTTTTATCAAATAATATGAAAGGCAGTGCTATGATTATTAATAAACAGTGAACGTTGAGTCATATACGTGTTGTTTTATATATGCAGGTAATCCATATTTACTTATCTAAACAATCTTGGTAAATAAACGATAGGTATGGGGTGGTAGCCAAGATGACCAACGTTTAGCTTTCGTTTAACGAAATCGGCAGTAAATGTATGGAGTGACATTCGATGAAGCCTGTTAGTCCTAAATACATTATGTTTCTAATCTATTTCAATTTTATAATTCTTAATTATAATGACAATATCATATTTTGATAGGATGATACCTAGGATTAATTTTAACCAATTAGAATGATCATACTAAACTTTTTTCACTTTTTACCATTTTCATACCTACCATTTCATTTGCGGCCTATTGCATAAAAATACTGCTATTATAATCTTCTGATAGCAGATTCATAAAAAATAATTTAGCTGTCGAGTTTTTCTTTTGCATATAAAATAGTATCCTTTTGTTGCGTAATTTAGATTAATGATTACGGGAAATAGTGTTTCGTTGCTTATACATTTTTACTAATAAAAAGTTACAAGAAATTATTCGGGCATTATAAGCTATTATTACACGTAAAATTGTGGTTCTGCTGTAAAAGACAACGTGCTTATATTATTTACTCATAATACAAAATATAAGTCACAGTCATTTTATAAGTTCTAAAAATCTTTATGCAATACAATTTAGCATACTTCTAAAATGATTTTTTGACTTTTTAATTTTATGCAACGCAACACTATTATTAACGGTAAATATTAGGAGTAAATAGCTTAATACAAGTTATTATTTCATATGCAACTAGCGACCCGCCCTCGCTTCGCTCCGGATTAAAGTATTAAAGTATTATACATATAAACCTTCCTCTTCAATCACTCTATCTATTAAAAAAACCGCATCAAAATCCGTTGCGTAGTTTTAAAGATTTAAGCATACATAGGGATATAGGGACAGAAAAAGCGACTTTGTTTTATACTATGTAGTGATAATAGGCCCCTGGTCCAACTTCGTTTTGGCGGTAAAAAATTTAGAGAAAAAAAATCCGTCATTTTGAAATCAAGACGGCAATATACTTGCTGCTCGCGATGAAGCGTCTTGTTTATTGAATGAAAGGTTAGCTTGGGCTATCAATATTATTGATGTACATTTAGAACACTGGCATAATTCAATGCTTCAAATTATTACATTCTAACAACCCATCCCCTGCTTCGCTCGGATTACAATACCTACTTGGAAATAATAACAATGTATTTAATAATACATAAGTAAACCTACTATAAATATTCGTGGACAATCTTACACATATCGCATCCACCGATCGTTTCCGCGTAAGTTTCCACATTTCAAGGGTTCCGTTTTGCTTGCGTACCACCGCGTGTCTTTTTTATAAATAAAAGCATTATTTCTTATCATACAGATATTTTTTATTTACTCGTTTTCGATATTCTAAGTCAGCTGTACCCGCACCTCCGCCAGTACGCTGTCATACCGCGTCTTGTCACTTTATGTCCTAGAACGTCTCTTGTAATTCGTAAACTCCAAATCAAATATATTATATACCTTAAAAATCACAAAGGAACATCCATGCGGTGCGTACTACTCAAGTTTTCGCTTCGACATTATATAAAAATATCAATTAATTAAGGATTAAAACCGGTTTTCTTTCGTATGAGTAACGGTATAGGTAGTGCGCGTAAATGAAAGTGACTAGAGATTGCAATCCGGCCGGATCCGGCAATTTTTGGGATCCACCGGCTCCGGTAAAACTCACAAGCAAAATAAAGTGCGAAAACACGCGTAATACAGCACGGCACGGCACGGAATCTTACATACAACAATACTGGATTTCAAGTAAATCGCTGCTTAAATGCAAAAAGGTCACATTCTAATCCAAAACCAAAACTCGAAATATTTTCTGATTTTAACCCCTCTTATGCGGGAGGTCAAAAAAGTACCAAGTTCTAGTCTCTTCTGATGACGATATAGTCCATAAAATTAAACTTAAAAAAATACTAAAAGATATCCAAATTTTGAGCACGGATCCGTGCCTAAGCATACGAAACAGCGACTCATTTTGGTGTCCTTTTTGCATTTCATCAACGAAATATTCCAACGTGGCTTGATTCGTGTCGTGCCATCGGTCCGATGCAAGTTGCGACGTTGCCGTTTTTATCTCACGCTTTCCACATAATTTTATTTTATGGTGAGCCAAGGTAACTAATGAAACTCAAGTTGTACCTGTAATTTTGTGGTTACCTAATAAAAGTAGGTACATTTTCTGAAACTTCAAATGGTCTTTTCTTTACTGTTTGTCTTCATTCCCAATATTACCCCAAAAACTTGAGAAAATAGAAAATTTTGTTAATATTAAAACCGCGACACCAATCTGGCCGGATCCGGCCGGATTGGATGAAATCTGCATTGAAAATCAGTTCGGTTTGCAATCTCTAAAAGTGACTACCTAAATCAAACTTTTTTTTTTACAAAATATGCATCAAAAATTTAAAAACTATCAACAAATTGCACACGTGACTTGATGTAATAAGAGTAAGAAATTTTAATAAGGCTTTATAGGTTTATTTTACAGAAATGCGCTTTCATAGGAGGTAGATCATAATAACATAAACCAGACGAAGGGTAACATTTTCTTATGCAGTTAAATACTAAATGCAGGATGAAATAACTAATTAAGGTAACATAATTTCAAACTTAATTTTCATCTGATTACCGAATAAAAATGAGTTTCTGGTCTCAGAATAAAGGAATGTACGTAGGCTGCGCCATAATAAAACTCATTATTTCCCGAACGCTTTTCGGTCACGTTGTCACTTACACTTACACTTATGTCTATAGGTACACTTTACACTCATCAAGTGTTTCCAATTCACATAGCTCCGTTCTTCTACTATATTGACGCAACCGTGCAACGTCAATTTGACTTGAACTGTGGATTAAAAAACAGCACTATTATTTTATTAGTGTCGTTTGCAACGACCTAAATGAGCCAAGGGGCGCTCTAAGCAATCGTTTAACAACACTGGCATTAAAATAACCGCAGTGTTCATGTTTTACACAGTATTTATTATTATAAAAATGTTCAACATTTGGGCTTTTAATCGCGTTCAGTAAAGTGACATCTTCGGTGTTGTGTGAAAAATTAATAGAGGTATGATTTCTTTTATTATAAAATAGGAAAACTTAACTAGTAAAATTGGTTTACTGCTTCATGTACTTTGACTCTTAAGAGGCCGTAGACGAAATTTTGCCGATTTCGCCGATTTACCTGATTTTACAGACGTGATTTTACTGTTGAAATACTTTACTTCTACAAATTTTAATGCGCAACACGAAAGATAATTTCAACTTTAAACGAATGTATGAGCTACTTTTTTGTTTTTATTATTTGATACTGATTCATCAACCTGAAACCGACGACTGTTTTGTGAATTTTGCTGTAAGAGGTTTAAAATATCGCATATTCACGAATCGTTTTGACGTCTAAAAGGTATAAAAAAATTACAATTTAGTGCTGTCAAATTTGTCTTAAAAATGTATGAATTACTTTTTACAACCTTCATGTTTTTTTTGTGTTTTTTTTTTATTAACTTGGTAAAGTTTTACAGAAAATGGGCAAAACATTGTTTTTGATTACGAGTACTTCAAACTATCGTTCATAAAATTAAAACAACAGTAATAAAGTTCAGTTCAATATCAATCCATTACTTTATAAAAACATCTAAAAAAAGGAAAAAAAAATATCTAATGTTTTAAAATAACCTAAATCTCGCATTATAATACTCGACAAATCTGAAAAAGTACCTCATTTATTTGTAAGTCGTTTATTCGATTAGAACTGAAATGATATTTCATGATGTGCATTCAAACTTATAGAATAGCAGTATTTTAACAGTCAAATCTCAAAAAGAAGCAAAACCACCAAAATTTCGTGTACGGCCTCTTAAATTAATGATAAAGGAGTCTGACCAACGCATAAGTAATAGTACGTCTAGCGAAGTGTTTGGACCGCAATATTATTCTTACTTAGTCTAAACTCCGTAGTCCACATGTTTACATATCAATATCCAATTCCTTTCGTTCGAAAGGTTTTTAATCTAATGCGGCGCGACCAGCCTGTCAAATTGAAGTTGCGCGTAGGTCCAATATATGAAAAAATCAAATTAAGGCGGGACTTCGGGAATTAAAACACTATATTTAAAAATATGTTAAGCATACAAATATTTTAGTGAACAATATACATTTAAGAGAATAAGTTTATTACGTTTTAGAACTTATATTAATTAAATTATATCCTAGAAAAGTTTCCTCAGATAATCTACTTTTTGGGCCACACTGTAACATTTTATTTCGTTCTTTGTTCAAATCATTCAATTCGTGATTGGAATGCATAACTATTTCTGCCCTGCTAAGTCAATTGATTGTTACCAGAGTTTTATATGAGGTGCTGCTTACTTGGTTTAACAGGGTAGTATTAGTTTTGCTGGTATCATTATTTTACGGTTTCATAATAGTGGTTGTAATTTTACTGAACACAATTAAAACTCGGACCTTAGGATAAAATATGTCAATAGGTAATATTGATTTTAAGTGCTCGGATTCGTACCCGACGACCTCGCACGTTCACTATTAACTATTAGGCTTGCGATTAAGTTGATGCTGGCATATGGCATTATTTGATGTTTTTCACCTTTACTTCTCCTGTCTAACCAATCGCAATCACTAAAAACTTTTGCTAATATTTCACTAGTCAACTTTTGAATTGTTTGGTTTTATTCCTTGAGACTTTTTGTCAATTTTCTCTTTACCATTTGACGTTATCCCGACATATCATTTGTCTGAAAAAAATCCCAGCAGAGTAATTTGTCCTATGACATATTCTTTTTTTGTTTTTATTGACCACTTCCTATTTACCCAGCGATACATTTGACATTTGATACGCTACAAACATTTTAATTTTATCGTTTGTCGATATTCCAAATTTATCATTTGTCCAAATATCCTTGTCTGTCAACACAAGAGTGACTGTCCGGCCCCCGGTGGACTGAAGCAGAGTTTGTGTGTCAGTGTCCCTACACAATAGGAATATGATGAGAAGTGTTCCTTTCATAAAAACTTAAATAATAATAGTAATACCAATTTGACATCCAAACCTGACATAATAATGTACTGCGATGAGATTGGTAGCAATATGGGCTCATTATTGAACTCATACACTAAGGGACATAGTGTGATCAGCAACTGTTTACCTCTAAGCAGCTTGGAAAATATCCAAAATAAAATTTTAGAGGACAGCTATATTGATATAGACACGACTTTGCTTATTCTTGTAGGAAATAGAGGGAATGTAAACAAAAATAAACTAATTAATTTTTTTGAAACTTTGAATAGCCTTAGTGTGAAAAAAATCATATTGTTTACATTCCCTTATTGTAATCAGTTGTCACAGTTGGAAAATGACATAAGACATAATTTAAATGTGACACTTTATAACATGTGTACATATAATAAAAAAATTGACATTATTGACTCTAACAATTATGTTAGCAATTATTATATTTTAACAAAAGGTAAATTTTACCTGCCTAATTATTTTAAGAAACAGATAGCTATGTCGCTATCCTATTTTTTTGACATTTCAGCCAAGAATTTGGCTCCTGCTGCTATTCAGCAACCTGACAGGTTTTTGGAACATGTTCCAATTACTATCAATCATTTAAATTAAATGACAAGACAACAGAGGAGCTCAACCCTGGCAACCAAAATTGTAATAAATATAAGGACAAATTTAGCAGCAAAGTATCTAATTATATCACTCCGGTTCACCAGAATATTCAATGTATAAGGAGTAAAGACCTGCAAGTCGAGTTATTTCTTAATAGTAATAGCATTGATATGTTATGTATAACGGAACACTGGCTAACTAGTAACGAAGCTATGTTTAATTTTATCAAACACCAGGTCGGCAGTTTATTTACTAGAAATAGCTCGATACATGGCGGGTCGTTAATCATATTAAACAATAAATTAAAATTTAAAGACCGTAAGGACATTGTGTCCTTATCTGTTGAACGAATATTAGAACTCGCTGCAATAGAGTTAGAGCAATTCATAGTTGTATGTGTATATAGGCCACCATTAGGCAATTTCGAAATTTTTGAGAAGATTATGGAAACTGTTCTAATAAAATTATCTTATTCGAGAAAAAAAACAATTATATGTGGAGATTTTAATGTAAATATTTTAGAAAACAGTCCACTAACCAAAAGATTAATAAATCTTTTCAAATCTTTCGGCCTGACACATACTTTTATGGAGCCAACTAGAGTTACTGACACTAGTGCCACGTGTATTGATAATATTTTTACTGATATAATTCCTATTGGTAAGAGTGTGATCAGCAACCTGGAATCGGATCATTTGGGTCAATTAATTAAATTCAAATCCGTATCGAATAATATTCCAAAAAAAGAAATTACTTTTGTGCCAATAACTGCAGACCGTGTGGAAAGAATGAGACATAACCTAGTGCATAATTTGCCCTTTCTAACAACTGATAAGGGACCCAATGACATGTACAACTCATTCTTTCACACATTCATAAAACAATTTAACGCAGTATTTACATCCAAATCGGTTGTGGTTGGTGGTGCAAAGGTTTTCAGTGACTGGGCTACTGCGGACTTACATAAGCGTAGAAGAATACTGTATCAACTATATGAGGAACGGAGGTATAACGCGAGTGAGGAGTTTAAGGAACATGTCAAACAGTATTCTAAGCAATTCAAGATAGACTGCCGTATAACTAAGCGAAATTTTTTAAGTAACAAAATCTTGAATAGTTCTGATGTTATTAAAACGACCTGGAAAATAATTAATGAAGAAACAGGTCGCCGAAAAAAGAACATTAACGACTATCGTTTAAAAGTAGATGGTAAAATAATAGATTCCAATCCAGATATCGCAATTGAATTTGAAAAGTTTTTTACCGATATACCAGTGTCCACGACTAAGTGCTTGAACTCTTCGCCTGCGTCTGCCATTGTACTTTTAGAAGATAACGTGCCTGAATGCAGTATATACTTTGAATTCAAGCGCGTTACTGCCTTGGATGTAATTAAGGCATTCAACTCAATCAATATAAAGAAAACCAGTGACCTTTGGGGAGTGTCGGTCCATGTACTCAAATCCTTAATTGAAGTCATAGCATCTGACTTAATGGTCGTATTTAATCACTGTGTTGATTGTGGTGAGTTTCCTGATCTTATGAAACATAGTAAGATAATTCCATTATTCAAAACGGGTAGTACTTTTGACCCCACAAATTTTAGACCAATATCCATACTACCCACTTTCAGTAAAATATTTGAGAAATTGATTTTGTCACAGTTAGCGGAACATTTTCGGTATAATAATTTATTACACAATAAACAATTTGGTTTTACTCGGGGTCGCTCGACAACCGAAGCTGGTGTTGAGTTGATTAAAAACATTTTTAATGCCTGGGAAGGGTCACAGGATGCTTTAGGTATTTTTTGTGATTTGTCCAAGGCCTTCGATTGCGTTAACCATGACACATTGATCAGGAAACTACACCACTATGGAGTTAGAGGTACTGCGCTAAACTTAATAAAAACGTACTTATACGGGAGAATACAAAGGGTAGACGTGAATGGAGTACGATCACCTGGGTCATTGGTCTCAATGGGCGTACCACAGGGCTCAATATTGGGTCCATTTTTATTCCTCATCTACATAAATGACTTACCTTACCTTATAAAGGATAACCATGATATAGTATTGTTTGCTGATGATACGTCACTTGTGTTCAAAGTTAAACGACAACAGCAGTTTAATGTCGATGTAAACAATGCTATATCAAAAGTAGTCGATTGGTTTAGTGTTAATAATTTATTACTGAATGAGAAAAAGACGAAATGTATAAAGTTCATGACTACTAATGTGAAAAATAGTCAAACTACTGTAACTATTAAAAATGACAAACTAGACCTAGTTAATGATACAGTGTTTCTTGGTATAACGTTAGACTCCAAGCTCCAATGGGGTCCTCATCTTGCTGGATTGGCGGGTAGACTCAGTTCTGCAGTTTTTGCAGTTAATAAGATTCGGCAATTAATAGACTTAGATACCGCTCGATTAGTTTATTTTAGTTACTTCCATAGTATTATGTCATATGGTATTTTACTGTGGGGTAGTGCTGCTGATGTAAATAGCATCTTTGTTCTGCAGAAGAGGGCTATTCGTGCTGTCTACAAGATGGGCCAGAGAGACTCGCTTAGAGATAAGTTTAAAGAAATTAACATATTGACCATGCACAGTCAATACATTTATGAAAACATTATGTATGTTCATAAAAACATCGCTAAATTTAGAAAGAACTGTGACATACATAATGTTAATACCAGAAATAAATATAAGCTCGCAGTGCCCTTCACGCGGCTCCATAAAATAAAAAACTCTTTTATGGGTAATTGTATTAGGTTCTATAATAAGCTCCCAAGTAATGTTACTGAACTATCAGTAAATAAATTTAAGAGTTACGTCAAGCGTAAACTAATTTCTAAAGCATATTATAGTATTAAAGACTATATTAATGATAACAATGCTTGGGAATGAATTGCTTGTAATAAAATGTTTAGTCCTTACGACAAAAGGTTGCGAACGTCGAAAAAAAAAAGACATCCGACAGAGTTTCTTACAGGTTCTTCTCTGATCGGTCGCGATTTGAACCTGCAGTCAATTTAGGCTAAGTCGCTACTATGACGTTTCAAAAGAGTTTATTATTTGTAAACCTACTTGAATAAAGATTATTCTGATTCTGATTCTGATTCCTTTCCCGTACAATTTCCATATTTACGGTAAACTATCGCAAGTTGGAAGTTTTGTATCTCAAACTGTTTCATTTGCCCGAATTTTTATTCTGGTTTTATTTTCGGCTTCATCATCACTTTCCTTTAGGTGAGATCGAGGTCTAATGCTTGCCAATATTATAAAACATAAAAAATAGACATGTACAGGAAAGGTACGACGAGCGCAGTGGGGAGGAGCGATAGGTTTAACTGTGGCCAGAACCCGACTTCACATGCTTTAAATTTTCCACTCTAAATGTCGGAGTAGACAAGATACATAAGGCTAATGTAAACAATTTTATAAAACTGACAAAATTAATGGAATTTACATTAACCCCCTTACTAATAAGCGTGGAGTAAGCTTGGAATAGTTTTGCCATGCTTTGTCCTTATCTGTCATTGCGACATTTGAATTCACTGATAAGGACAAAGCATGACATAAATATTCCAAGCTTATCCACGTAAGGGGAGGTTTTTTTTTCTTACGTTCTCTGGAAAGTGCTATGAAAGAGAAGAATAACTGTATACGCAAATCAATTGCCGAAAAAAACAAGTAAACATTAAAAGGAGTTTTAAATTTTTAACACGTTTTGATTCTATATAAAATCTTAATAAACGTATCATTGAAACTCAATTCTGATTTTCATGCATGTTCTCTATTAAACCGATTTTTTGGCAAACCTTTAAAATATGAAACAAAATGTCAAACGCAAAAACGACAACTCAAAAATAGGTAAACCGCTAATAAAATCAATCATTACAACGGACAAAATATGATCTTATAGGTCCATCGGTAATGGAAAAAAAAAAACAATTTATCAATCTAACTAAGAAATGGGCAATTGTAAAAATTTAAATGATCCTTCGGACAAATGAAACAGAAGGGAAACAAAATTTGTCGACAAGTTATCGAATAAACGGAATTCGGCAAACGCTTTCGGGCTTAAGCTAAGTTACCCTTCTCCTGAACTGTTGAAGGTAGAAAAGCGCGGTGTATTTGAAAGGATCCATTTATATTTCGTAAACTTTACTAATAAATAATTATATTAATCATTAATAGGTTTAATTTCTTTTCTCGTAACAAAGAATTACTATAAGCGGACTAGCAAATCAATGGTTCAGGATCATATCGCAAGCAGGTGGGAAAATATCTGTTCCCCACAATCAAAGCAGATTTAAATCTAAAATATAAACTAGAATACTATTCAAACACTATTCTAGACATTCACTTACTTAATCATCGATAATAATAGTCGGGAAGGAGAGAGAGGGCGATATTTCGTCGTCGTCTTCGTCATCAAGGTCGATAACGTCATCGGTCCAATCGGGTGCCTCCTGCTTGTGGCTCAGTGAAAGCACGCCTGATATCACGGGGCACTGGGTTTCGACCTGCTCTTTCTCGGTGGACTTGTCGTCCTGCACCCTGGTCATTCCACTCGGAGAGGGTCCGTCGTGGTCCTCGTCTTCGCTGTAGCCGTAGTACTTCTGCTCGTCCTCCTCGTCCTTGGGCACGTATGTTTGGATGAGCAATGGCAAGTTCTCGCCGGAGACGAACACCTTGGCCGGGTCGGCGTCTGGACGCGCGCAGTCGTGCTGCTCGAAGGCGCGCGTCGACGTTAAATACTTGAGGCAGGTGGCACAGCGGTGGAGCAGGTGCGCGCGGTAGTGGTTGTGCAGGTTGGGAAACAGCTCGCCGCACACGACGCACGGCTCCGCCTTCACAATAGCCCGATAATGCATTTTTAAAACCGATTTATGCACTTCCTTAAGGTGCTTTATGAACGGCCCATATTTTATAAATTTCTCGCCACATTTACGACATTTTAATGGATTCTTTTTATACTTTCGACTTCGGTGTGAGAAGGCATGAATGTTAAATGCGTCCATTGTTTTAAATTTAAGCGAACAGAATCGACAAGAAATGGATCCCGATCCTTTGTGTATATGATCATGCTTTCGCTTGGAACACTTTCTAGTGATAGGTTTGAAGCAAAACTGACATTCTTCATAATTCGGACGTATATCAAGGTCGACGGTACCCGGTTCTACATCGCTCTCGATTGCGCAAAGATGATTATCGAAGTCAGTCCTAGAGTAAAAGTACTCGCCGCACTTCTTGCATCGGTTCTCCTCGTGGTAATCCAAGTGTCGATGCAAGTTGAAGAACACTTTGTTGCATATGGGACAGGTCTCCTCGATTGACTCCTTCGGCATTATAAGCCACTCTTTGTTATCACCGTGCACGTCTCTCATATGGTATATCATTTCTCTGAAAGGGACAAAAGTGTCGTCACAATGTTCGCACTTGGTCGGATTATCAACATTCAACTGAGCAAAATGATGGTTTTTATGTTTTCTAAAAAGTGTCAAATTGTTGAATTTTCTCTTGCAATATATGCATCCAAAGTAGCCTACCGTCCGATGGTAAATTTTATGTGTCGATAAAGCGTCTATGTTTTCAAAAACTCTGAAGCAGTAATCACATACAAGGTCTTTCTTGCTTTTGGACGCTTCCTTTAAAACCCTTATACCATGTTGTGTGCTTAGGTGACAATCTAACTTAACTTGCAAATGGAATGCTTTATAACAAATGTGACATTTAATCTTTCTTGGATATATTTCTGTACCACCAACTAATTTTTTTTTGTCACAACTGTATGTAAGGTGGCCTTCCAGGAACCGCAAAGAACTAAAATAATCATAGCAGTAGTTGCATCTGAGAGAATTATGATAATCCAAGTGTCTCTCATAGTTTCCCTTGCTAGCAAGTATCTTTAGGCAAATAGAGCACTGAAACTCTTTAAGGGGGCCATCCAATCTTTGTTCAGTGCGGTCCGCGATCCACGTCTCGTTGATGTTATGCTCGTCTCGCAGGTGGTAGTGCAAGTCGTATCCCTTGACGAAGAGACGGTCGCAGCGCGGGCAGGGCAGCGGGTTGTCCACATGCTTAGTGGTGAGGTGGCTCTTGATGTGCAGGTTGTGGTTCTTGAGCGAGATCGTCTTCTTGCCACAGAACTTGCACTTGAAAAAGGCGGGCTTCCGGAGGTGCGCCTCCTCGTGCAGGCGCAGCGCGCGCTCGTCGCGGCAGACGCGCGCGCACAGCTTGCAGGTGAAAACGCGCGGTGGCGGCGCGCCAGGGTCCGCCTTTACCATCTTGCTCTCTGGGTGCGTGCGACGTAGATGCCGTATCAGCTTCACCCAATCGGGATAGTAGCGCACGCATATGGGACACTTTACCTTGTCTTTCCTCAGCTTCTCTATTCTCTTCTTGTGCGACTGATGGTCAAAGTTGTGCCCCTTGACGTGCTTCCGGAAATAATTTTCGTCCGTATAACCTTTTCCGCATATGGTACATTTGAAAGGACCGTTGTCGTCTTCATAATGAGTTCTTGTATGTAATTCTTGTCGTTTCTTATTGGTGAACATTAGAAGGCAAACTGGACACTCGTGTCGCGCACCAAACAGCAAAGACTTAGATTTATGCCAAGACATATGGTGTTTTAAAGAATTTTCCGAATCACAAACCTTTCCGCAGTGATTACACGTATGAGTGCCATCAAAAACAGTTTTATCAGCTGTATTAGGTAACGCGTCTCCCACTATAGTGTTTTGACTCTCGCCACGCTTGTAATGGATGGCCATGTGGGACAGGTAAACCTTACGATATTGGAATACTCGCTTACATATGGAACACTGGTAGTCTTTATTCTTGAACCGTGTCTGTTTGTGGTAGTTCATATGAGCCTGGGCAGCCCTTAAGTGCTTGCTTTTCCGATTACAGATGGAGCACGTGAGTAGTTTAGGGTCAAGATTGGTGTCGCGATAATGTTCACGCATATGCAACTTGTAGTGGCATTGAAATCGGAATGACTGCAAAAAAAAAACACAGCTTAAAAACTTGTTGCTTAAAGACATGAGTACCACATACAAGGGACATTCAACATGCTCTCAGTATCGAAATGTTGCAACCCCATTTAGTAAACTTTTTAATACTGGCAATTTAGAGTCTTTCCGTATACAGTATGTTTTTTTTTTAACTCTGGAATGTACAGCATGGGGAAATTCGAAAATAGGAGATACAAGTAAACTGACTAAGAAAACATTACGTGATTTTTAGAGGTACTTCCTCGTGGTCATACTAATTTGTCCTACTAGTCAAAAAATTAACCTAGATTGATCACTACATACTAATTGTGGTTGTAAAAGTAGGTAGGTTAGGTTCGTGAGGTATCTTCAGACGCCCGAAGGGCAAAACCACGTAGAAGCAGGAGCCCCGCCCTCGGGCGGGGCTCCGTCAAAATTTAGTATGACAAAAAAATAGTAGGACCACGAGGAAACAGCCATTTTTAGGGTTCCGTAGTCAAACTAGGAACCCTTATAGTTTCGTCATGTCCATCCGTCCGTCCGCAGCCTAGCGCAGACCACCAAATGGTACAATAAAATGTAAAAAAATAATTGTCCTCCCCTACACGTAACGTGGGGATGTGTTTTCTTTTCTCGTCTATCAAAAATATTATAGGTTAGTTAAAACAGTTTTTCGATTAAGTAATCCGTTTATGAAATTTTAAGCTTTAAAGCGCTCATTTTTGATAGACTTAAGTGTCCTCCTCCCTCCCCAAAGCCAAAAATACAAATACTTAGAAAAAAGAAAAAACCTAAATGAAAGAGCATATAAGTACCGAATTTTAAAGGAAAATTAATACGACTAAATAGACATCATTGGTTCTTGACATACAGGCGATTAAAGGGTTTATACCTACTAAAATCATCTAAGACCGCGTCAATTGACTTTACATAGAAAATTAATTATTACTTGTTGATTTTTATGTTTGTAGTACTTAACGGCATGATCCGACATGCTCTTGCTCGGTTTTAGTTATATCGTTTTTGACATGGTTTTTTTTGATCAGGGGAGTGAGTTGTCTGAAAAATGAATTAAACTGACAATTTTGTTTTTATGTAAGTCGACTCGGTTCCATGTAAGGATCATTTCATAGTAAGGAAAGAAAACAAATTGAACAGCAGAGGTTGGTCAAATTTACTAATACGCTCTTTCATACAATTTGTAAGTAGGTACATAGTTGTTAGTAAAACAATTTCTTTGTAAAAAAAAACATACATACATACTATCACGCCTCCATTCCCAGAGTGGGGTAGGCAGAGCTACAGAATTACCAACAACTACAAAAAGAGTTATTGGTAATTCTGTAACCACATTTTGCATAAACAGGCTAAGTTGTTTACCAGTGTATTAGTGACAGGTTGCAAGCCCATCGCCTAACAGTACTAGAAACCCTCATTCCCTTAGTCGCCTCTTACGACATCCACGGGAAGACATGGAATGGCAATATTCTAACCCGGCAACCACGCGGGCAAAAAAAAAATAGCTTCAGTTTAATAAGGCCATATAATAGAAAGTAATTAAATGCCGTTCAGTGCCATCCAGCCATCACTCGCCTTTGTCTAAAGTCACCAGTGGTGTTCTGAAACGTGCTCACACATGCTTACAGCAGGATGGAAACACATTGCAAATTGTTTTTTACCCTGTATTATTTCTACTTGTATGACATTATTAATTTGAAGATAATTTATTCTACAAAGAAATGGGTTTATTAACAGCCTACTTATAAATTGTATAAAAATAAGATATTGAGATTGTATTGTCGTAAGAGACGACTAAGGGAGTAAGGGCTTGTAGTAGGTACTGTTAGGTGATGGGCTTGCAACCTGTCACTAATACATTACTTAGTTAACTCCTTAGCCAGATTATGCAAAATACTGTTATAGAATAGTAAACTTGCTTTTTCTTGATTTGTTAGTATTCTTTAGCTCTGCCTACCCCATTCTGGGAATAAAGGCGTGATGTTATGTATGAACATGAAATAATAGTAATTTTGACTAACTTTTGCTGTCCCAATTATCATCGGTCCTAATAATGAAATGATCCTTACATAAAACTGAATCGATTTATATAAAAAAAAAATCTCTAGTTTTTATATTTACATAATTCTCGCTCTTTAACAAAAAAAAAACTTTTAACATGATTACGTATTAACAAAAAAGAACTAATGTGTGCTAAGACAGTTTACCTGTATCTCCTAAGGTTTCAGATTTCCCCATACTGTCCAAGTTAAAAAACACTGTATACAGGGTAATTTTTATATCAGTGCACAATATCGTTAATATAATATATTACGACACTAAAACGAGTTCAAACGAAGACACAAAGTCACACTAGGTATGCGATACACTGTATTGATATTCGAAATTTGAAATTCCATGTACAGCTCTTATCAGACAACCAGCCCCTCTCCTACTGATATTCTAAATTTGAAAATTCATGTACAGCTCTTATCAGACAACAAGCCCCGCTCCTACTGATATTCTAAATTTGAAATTTCATTTATTACCTTACTTAACAACACTCCCCTCTCCTCGCACCCCTGCATTAGAGGGTCCATGAATATCGTTAAGTTAGTGAAATCATTGAATCGGCAATATCCCTAATATTTTTAAGCTAGAGTAAAATTGAAACAACATGTGTTATTGATTAACAATAGCGAAGCAAATATTAAAAGGAGACCATTCATTTTGGGCCCAAAAATTAAAAGTGCCGGCCAACGAATAAAAATGTTTCAAACCTGATCGGAACATTGCTCTGAGCGTTTCATTATATAACATGTAAACTCTAGAACCATCATTTGTTGCCGTTACAGAAGTTCGAAAATCCTGACTTATCATACAAAATGTCAACTAACAAACATGATTATTTTTTACTGCTTGGGGCTTCACTGTGAGCATAGAAAACACCTTGACCCAAGATAAATATCATAGTAGCAGGTATCATCATCGATCAGACAAAAGACATCAACTTTTGATAGTGTAAAATACATCGCTAAATAAAGGGTTAATGAACACACATTTTTTATTTTCTATGAAGTTAAGATCTTCTATAACACGAACAAAATATGATGGTTCTAGAGTTTGATGTCATATAATGAAATGCTCGGAGCGATGTTCTGATCAGATTATAACACTTTTATTCGTAAATCGGCACTTTTTATTTTGTATTAAAAGTCAGGATTTTCGAACATCTATAACACCAACAAATGATGGTCCTAGAGTTGATGTCATATAATAAAATGCTCAGAGCAAATACTTTTATCCGTTGGCCGGCGCTTTTGATCTTGGGCCCAAACTTGTATGAAACGTGAATGGTCTTCAGTTCATGTTCACTCTAACGGTTTACTACATCTCTAGAATCACTATAAATTTTCTGGAAAAACAATGGTTTCACTCTAAAATGGTGGTTTACATCACCTATTTCTTCTTTGAAGTTTTGTGAACTTACTTTATAAAATTGATAAATAAATAATAAATGCACTCCATAAAACAAGTTAATTTGACAAATAATTATATAAAAAAAAACATTAAAAGTTATCTACAATGATAAAAAACGGTAATATACCTAGTTGGTTACTAAGTTCTGTTACTCGATTTGCAAACTCTTTTCTTGCGTTAAAACAAATGCTACCGAAAAAATAAAAAATTACATAATATGGCGGGTTGTCAGTTATAATTGTATAGCACACAACAACACTTATCTCGTCGTATTTATAATGGATTGGGGTCTAAAAGAAAATCGTGTCGCTGTAATTGCGTTGCACAAATGCGGGCATCCGCCAAACGTGATTTTGAAGTTGCTTCAAAATCAGAAAATCAACCAACAATTCGATTATCGTACCATTAATAGGTACAATAGTACCCTGAGCTTTGATGACCGCAAGAGGTCTGGAAGACCACGCACCGTTCGGACGCCAGCTCTAATAAAGGCAGTGAAGGCGAGAATCGCAAGAAACCCCCTCCGGAAGCAAAAGTTGTTGGCCATTCAGATGTCTGTGAAGAGAAGCTCCCTTAAAAAAGTTATCAATCAAAACCTTGGACTACACGCTTATCGTAGACGGAAAGGTCATTTGCTCAATGGACGATTGAAGACTATGAGGCTGAACAGAAGTCGCGTGCTACTGAAGCGGTACGCACAAAATGGCCACCAAAAAATATTATTTACAGACGAAAATTTTTTTACCATTGAAGAATGTTGTAACCGCCAGAATGACAGAGTATATGCAAAAAACAGTCAAGAAACGAGTGTAGCTGTTCCGAGAGTGCAACGAGGCCATCATCCCTCTTATGTCATGATTTGGTTAGGTGTGTCATACTCAGGGGTAACACAGGTCCATTTCTGTGAAAAAGGTGTCAAAACTGGGGCTTAAGTTTACCAGGACACCGCTCTGGAACCAATAGTGAAGCCTTTAAGCCACTCTCTATTTCAAAACCAGCCCTGGGTCTTTCAACAAGACTCAGCCCCTGCACATAAGGCAAAAACAACTCAAGCCTGGTTTCGAAGCAACAAAATTGACTTCATTGCCCACGAAGACTGGCCCTCCTCCAGCCCGGACTTCAACCCCCTGGATTATGCTATATGGCAGGTTATTGAGGAGAAAGCCTGTGCTAAGCCCCACACAAATCTTGACTCCCTCAAGCGGGCCATAGTCAAGACAGTGACGGAATTAGATATGACAACCGTGCGTGCCGCTATTGATGACTGGCCTGGTCGTCTGAAGGCCTGTGTTCAGGCCCAAGGAGGCCATTTTGAATGAAATTGACAAATGTAAATCCTGATTGTGTGTACTTCATTTTAATATATAATTTATTTAACTTTCCTTAGTATATTTTATATAGATAAGGATTATTACAGTAACATAACTTAGTAACCAACTAGGTAAGTTAACATTTATTTTCACCGCTAATTATTACATACATACATACATATTATCACGCCTTCATTCCCTGAGTGGGGTAGGCAGAGCTGCAGAAATACCAACAACTACAACAAGAGTTATTATTATTCTTTAAAGATATTACGAGGGTGACACTGAAAGTTTTCAGTTCTGGCCACTTGTAAACAAAATAATTAAAAAATAAGTTTAAATTTTGAAAATGGAACTCTGCCAATATTATTGAGTATGCATTTTATTAATTTGTCATTTGTTTAAATTGAAAATTGTCTGTGTCACGTAAGCATGAATTTAACGCGAGAAAATTTTTGTGCAATGATTTTTTATGACTTTCGATATCTTTTAAGTCAACAAGAAAGTTATGATAGACTACGATTGGCCTTTCCCGATGAAGCCCCATCTCGTGCCTCTGTTTACAACTGGTTTAATGAGTTTAAACTAATCTCACCGATGATCTGCGTAAGGGACGGCCTTCTACGGCGACGACTGGAGATAACATCAGTGTTGTGCGGCGTATGATAGAGACCGAGAGTGACCTATCAGCAAGCTTAGGCATCGGTATGAGTCAAGTGCACAAAATCCTACATGAACATTTAGCGTTCAGGAAACTTTGTGCCCAGTGGATACCTCATAATTTGACCGAGGCCCAAAAACTCCATAGTGTTGATTGGTGCCGTGAAATGATTGAAAGATTTAACGCATGTGACTCAAATGCTGTGTTCGACGTACTTACGGGTGACGAAAGCTGGATTTACTGTTATGATCCCGAAACCAAAAGACCATCTGCTCAGTGAGTGTTTCCTTTAGAGGAGTTGCCAAATAAAGTGAAAAAGAGGTCGAAGCGTGGGAAAAAAGATGGTGGCCTCGTTCTTCGGAAGGACAGGTCATTACGCGACAATTGTTTTAGAGGGTCGAAAAACAGTTACTGCAGAGTGGTACACTAACAATTGCTTGCCACTTGTCTTAGAAAAAGTTCGGGAGAAACGACCTCGCAGTAGAATCCTCCTTCACAACTACAACGCCTCGTCGCACACCGCCAGGCGAACGATCGACTATTTGGCGACGTCAGACGTTACTGGGTCACCAGCCGTAAAGCCCCGACCTAGCACCTTGCGTTTTTTATTTATTCCCGAAAATAGAAGAAAAACTTCGAGAAAAACGTTTTGTGCAAAGTGCTTTTCTCAGTGGTTCCATCGGATGCAGCGATGTATTGACATGAGTGGACACTATTTTAAACAGATATATATTTTTGTTTATGGACTCATTGACAATGTATTTCTAACTTTGAATTTAGTTCTTTGTTACTGTCAAGAGGGTATTGGAGAAAAATTGAATCAGTCTGTTGTTATTCCTATTATGTTGTAATATGATTATAATATATTTATTATAATTATAAAGAATTTCTATGTAAATCCGTTCTGTTAATTCGTGTCACTGCCCCTCTGCTATGCCTTCTTTAACAGAGAGGCCAAAGGAATTTAAGCATCTCATAAGCTTGGCAAAATTATATTATATAAGTGTCAAAATATTTTTGAGCTACTTGAAGTGAATATTATCAGTTTTTCTTTTAAGGTTGTTGTTTAGTTTTAATAATTTATAATCCAAGTAGAAACGTTACAAGTAAAGGCTCACAACATATAATTGTACAGTAATTATTAAATATTTATTAAATTCATCAACATATTTAAAGACTTTTATTTGTCAAAATACTTTTGGCTGCTACTGTACCAATACCGATAATCAATTGAACTACCATCATGATAACTATATTGTGAATAAGATACAAAATAAAAAAATTACCTCTTTGCAGACGAAACATTCAAGTTTTTTTTCCAAATTATTTCCAACATTTGAATGCCAATTTACATGTCTTTTGAGTGAAATTAGATTGGGCATGGTCTTGCCGCATATGGTACAGGTGAACCCGCTTAGATCTACCGCCAGCGAGCCCGCTTGCTCCTCGGGAACCTCACCAAAGCCGTTGTGACTCTGGATCTGATCCAGGGGTTCCGCCTTCGTCACAACGACCTCACAAAAATCCGCCAAATCAGCACTTTTAAACTGCTTGGGCTGGATCTGCTTCAGCCTGTGCACTAGTTTGATATGATTAGCCAAAACAGATCGACTCATAAATTTTTCTCCACAGTCAATGCACGTGTACAAGTTCCGCGGCTTCATATTAAGCTGGATATGTTTCTGATTATGCTCGTTGACCGCGTTGACGGTCATGTCCAGGTCGCAGATGAGGCAGCGCACAAGACAGTCCTTGAGTGCTACGGCGGCGCGCTTGGTGCCGGAGCTCATATTGTGCTTAGTGCGCTTGTGGTGCACCAGCAGCCTCTTGTACGAGAACTGCTTCTCGCAGATGTCGCACGTGTTGTCGTCGCCCGACCCGCCGCTCGACTCCGACTCGGAGCGGTACTCTGCGCGGTCCGGTTCGCGACTCGTCGATGGAAACGCCTCAGGTTCTGTTTTAACTTCTGCATCAGAATGTTTTAACTCGTGAGTCACTAATGATTTTTTATATTTAAATCTCTTGTCACAGTAGTTACATTGCAGTGGCCCATTGCCACTATTATCAGAGAGCATTGATGAAGAATCGTCGATGGTACTTTGTCTGAAATAACAAGATACAAACATTGATTAAGAGAAATGCAACGAGTCTTAGAAAAAGGTTTGGTTAAGAGTAATGTTTGCTAAATAACAAAATGATTCAACCGGTAGCAGGACCGAGTAAGGTTCTCCCCACACAAATCGACGCGGAATCGTCGATAGATTAAGCCGGTCGTCATCGGCCGAGCCGATTCGACGTCTTTTTGTTCTTTTTGCGTAGACATAAAACATAGAGTTTTTTAATCAGCTCATGCCGATTCCGCGTCGCTTGGGCAAACTTTTAGCATCAGTGTAATCGATATGTCGCGAATGAGCGCGATATGCATGAAAGACGTTTGGTGACCTTTAGTACTTACGTATTTTTTTTCCCCAAATCGAAAGAAACAAATCTTCTTCTTACTTACTCAAAGATGTATCTGCATTTTGTTTGCTGTTGGTAAACTTATTGCCTCTAGTATTAATGAATGAAAATGAAATTACTAACACCAAAAAAAAAATATGTAGATACGAGTCTGAGTAAATAAGACGACAAAATGAATCAGATGCTATTTTTTTTTAATTAATTAATTATAAGGTTTTTTGCCGATTGTACTTTTTGACCCCGTGTGGTTGCCGGGTTACAATAGTACAATCATCTTCCCGTGAATGTCTTAATAGGCGACTAAGGGAATAAGGGCTTGCAACCTGTCACTTATTCACTAGTAAAATTCTTGGCCTTATCGTGCAAAATGTGGTTACAGAATTAAAAATAAGTCTTTTTTTAGCTGTCGGTATTTCTGCAACTTTGTCCAAATTTCATTCCTCATACGATACGGCCAAAACCGTTGTAATCTTCTATAGGTACATATAAATTGTTTGTCATAAATGACTGACTGACTGACGGATCAACGCACAGCCCTTTAGTAGTGGTAGCAGGGTCCGTCCGGATAGCTACCACCATCTTATCCATTAACCACGCGCCATGCAACGATAACACAACCGGTGAAATTACTAGCATAGAGGCATTCTATCTTAGTCCACAGGGTTAGCACCGCCTTAGGGTTATAGTCATGATAATCCAAATGTCTATAGATCTCAGATTCCACATACCATCAGGTGGCCTAAGTGCTCAAATGATTTCTCCTTCAAAAAAAAAATACCCTAAACCGCTGATCGTAGAGCCCTGAAACTTGGGAGGTTGTGTTCTTTGTATGACGTAGGCATCCGATTAGAAACGACTTTTTGAGACTCTATCACTAAGAGGGGTGAAAAAGGGAAGCAAAGCTTGTATGGTAGAACGTGATTCCTTGGTCCAAAGTACTTAAAATTTTGCATAAACATTATTGAACAGAATTGATGGAAGAAGGGTTTCGTATTTTATTGTAATTTATCCAGTTATTTAACGGGGTTAAAGAGGGCAAGAAAGTTATTTTGGGGGTGACTTGCTTCGATGTTGATATCAATACTCCTTAGTGCTTTTGGTTTATATAACACTAGCGACCCGCCCTCGCTTCGCTCCGGATTAAAGTATTATACATTATAAACCTTCCTCTTCAATCACTCTATCTATTAAAAAAAAACCGCATCAAAATCCGTTGCGTAGTTTTAAAGATTTAAGCATACCTAGTTGGTTACTAAGTTCTGTTACTCGATTTGCAAACTCTTTTCTTGCGTTAAAACTTAAAACAAATGCTACCGAAAAAATAAAAAATGACATGATTTATTTATTTATTTTATATAGGAAAACCAACAGCTGATAAATTACTTTAAACATAACATAAGACACATAAAGCCAATTACAGGTTTCCACAGATAGAAATATAATATAATGAAAGGAATAAAGAGAAATATTTCCTTAAAGAAATTTGCATTACATGCGAGAAATCCCTCAAGCAGGAACTACATTATTAAAAACTAACTTAAAATAATCAAGTCCAAATGACAACAAACACGAAAAAGGAAAAGAGTTACAAAATTAATCTAAACTAAGGATTTTATGGAATGTTACTGACAATTGCTATTATTTAAAATACACTCGGCGTCAAAAATATCGCCCCTCCGCGAAAATCAGATTCAAGCTAATCTAGACCTTAGCGAAATTATGTTACATAATTAATATTAGTATCAATTAAAAGCACGTTTAATGTGTTTTAAATTAATAATGTTTAATTTAAACAAAACGTAATGGCTTGTGAATCAGAGCGTTTCGAAAAAAAAGTGCACAAATACTCGTTTGAAGGGTCGCGAGTTGTGCCCTTTTCCAGGGGTATAAAATGCCTGTACAAGGTCAAATGTCAATCATTCACTATCCAGACGTCGAAGAGAACACATCTAAGGAACTCAAGCAAGAAAATAACCCTCGAACATGGAGACCACCGCTGCTGAATCAGCTCAAGTGGTTGCACTACTGCAAGCAGGAGTTCGGCAGTGTGATGTCGCTCGGCAACTCAATTTAAGCCGTCATGCTGTCCGCCGAGTATTTCAGCGGTTCCATGAGACTGGGGGCTACATCAGAAGACGTGGGGCTGGTCGGCGACGCTGCACATCCGAAAGAGATGATCGCTTCATCCTGACATCATCTCTACGCAATCGCTTCGCTAGTGCTGTTGAGGTGCAACAACGCCTCAGAGAAGCTCGGACAAGATCAGTTAGCATCTCTACGGTTAGAAGAAGACTGCGGGAGAAGGATATCGTGGCTCATAGGGCTGCTACAGGCCCAATGTTGACCGCACAGCATCGCAGAGATCGCTTGCAATTTGCCCGCGACCACGTCGATTGGACGTTTGAGCAATGGAGGCAGGTTCTCTTTACCGATGAGACGAGAGTCTGTCTTTATTGCAACGACAGGCGGGCCAGAGTCTACAGAAGGTCGGGCGAACGATTTGCTCAAGCCTGTATTGAAGAGACAGTGGGCTACGGAGGTGGCTCTTGCATGTTCTGGGGGGGCATGTCTATAGACGGCAAAACCGACCTTGTCTGCGTCTCCAGGACTGGAGGCACTCGCGGCCAAGGGTCCCTGAATGCTCGCCGATACATTGCCGAGATCCTGGAAGAGCATGTGATGCCATATGCGGGTAACGTCGGCTCTGGGTTCACATTAATGCACGACAACGCTCGCTCCCACACTGCATTAATTGTTCGGGATTATCTGGAGGAGGTCAGGATTCCCGTTTTGCCGTGGCCAGCCAGGAGTCCTGACTTAAACCCGATTGAACACCTTTGGGACGAGCTGAAGCGACGGGTTCGTTCATGAGATGCCGCCCCTACCACCCTGCAAGATCTTCAGGACGCAGTCATCGAAGAATGGGGCAACATTCCACAAGAGGACATCGTAAAGTTGGTGCGATCACTGAAAGACCGTTTAGAGGCAGTGATAAGGGCAAGGGGGGGTAACACTAGGTTTTAAGTTAATTTTAGGCACTTTTTGTAAAATTTTGTTATCCATTTATTGTTGTAAATTTAAACTTGAATAAACATTTTTCAACTGTTCGCAATGTCATTTCCTTTAATTTTTGACCCCAAGGAAAAATTCTTTTTTTTTTTATTTTCCTAAAAAAACACTTTATTACCTTTCAAATGATACCTAACAATCATATTGTTGTCCTTGATCAAATAGGGTTTAAAGTCGGTTGTAATTATTTTCCGAGGAGGGGCGATATTTTTGACGCCGAGTGTAGTCACACGTTAAATCACGTCTTACATGTGAAATTTTGCTATTGAAAATATCTAATTGCATATTCTTGGACAATTTGTTCAAATTAATGCTTGCACGCCTACGAAAAGTGTTACGTCTGTATTTACGCGGACAGTATGGAACTGAAATTGGAGGAAGATGCCTTTTGGTCTTGGTAGGAACAGTGAAAGATAAGCTAGAGAGAAGCTCACCACAGTCAACATTGCCATTAGTAATGTTAAGGATATACATGATGTCGGCAATTTCCCGACGTTTGAATAGTGGAAGAAGGTGATGCGCCCGACACATGTTAACATAATCTGACGACTCATAAGGGATTCTTAACTTCATCATCATCATCATATCAGCCGAAAGACGTCCACTGCTGGACATAGGCCTCCCCCAAGGCTCTCCACTTAGACCGGTCTTGTGCCTTCCGCATCCATCGCGATCCCGCCATCCTTACGAGGTCTTCGCTCCATCTTGTTGGAGGCCTACCAACAGCTCGTCTCCCGGTCCGTGGACGCCATTCGAGAACTTTCTAGCCCCATCGGCCATCAGTCCTGCGAGCAATGTGCCCCGCCCACTGCCACTTAAGTTTCGCTATTCTTCGGGCTATGTCGGTAACCTTAGTTCTACTGCGGATATCATCATTTCTGATTCTATCCCGCAGAGAAACCCCGAGCATAGCTCTCTCCATAGCCCTCTGAGTGACTCTGAGCTTTCTTATGAGGCCCATCGTTAGCGCCCGTCTCAGATCCGTAAGTCATCACCGGCAACACACACTGGTCAAAGACTTTTGACTTCAAACACTGCGGTAATTTGGACGAAAAGACACTGCGAAGCTTCCCGAACGCTGCCCAGCCGAGTCGGATTCGACGAGTGACCTCTTTCTCGAAGTTGGACCTACCTAACTGGACCGTTTGTCCCAGGTATACATAGTCGTCAACAACTTCGAGTGCAGAGCCTCCGACAATCACGGGAGTTGGCACAACATGGACATTAGACATGACTTTCGTCTTGTCCATGTTCATTTTCAGGCCAACTTGGTCGGAAACTCTGCTGAGGTCAGCGAGCATAGCACTGAGGTCCTCCATGGTTTCAGCCATGACTACGATATCGTCGGCTAATCGAAGGTGAGTGATGTACTCGCCATTAATGTTGATGCCTCGTCCTTTCCAGTCCAGAACCTTAAAAGCATCCTCCAATGCAGCGGTGAACAGCTTCGGAGATATCACATCCCCTTGTCTGACTCCTCGCTGCAGAGGAATAGGCTTTGTGCTCTGGTCCTGTAGTCGGACGGACATAGTGGCGTTTTCGTACAGACACTTCAACACTTCGATATATCGGTAGTCAACTTGGCACCGCTGGAGAGACTGCAGCACAGCCCAGGTCTCGATCGAATCGAAGGCTATCTCGTAGTCCACAAATGCAAGGCAAAGAGGGAGGTTATACTCTTCAGTCTTCTGTATAACCTGCCGCAACGCATGTATGTGGTCTACGGTACTATAGCCTTTTCGGAAGCCGGCTTGTTCGGGAGGCTGGAAGTCGTCGAACCTGCGCGCGAGACGATTCGTGATGACTCTCGAAAACAGCTTATAAACATGGCTCAGAAGTGAGATGGGTCTGTAATTCTTCAGCAAGGTGTTATCACCTTTTTTGAAGAAGAGCACCACCACACTTCTGTTCCATGCTTTTGGCGTTCTCCCTTCGTGGAGGACGGAACTAAACAGCGTCTGAAGGCCTTTAAGAACTGGTTTACCACCCGCCTTCAGGAGTTCGGCTGTAATTCCATCGTCACCTGGGGCCTTGCCATTCTTAAGCTGTTTGAGAGCCATACTAATCTCGTACAGGCTGACGTCCGGAATATCGTCAGTATAGTGCCGGGTTAGTCTAGCCCTCGGGTCTTTGGCTAGATTTTCAACGGGTGTTCGGGTTGTCGTGTAGAGTTGCCCATAAAACCTCTCGATTTCCCCCAGTACCTCAGGCCTGGATGAAACGATCCTGCCGTCGTCGGTCTTCAGCTTCATCAATTGGCTTTGGCCAACAGACAAATCTCTGGTAAAAACCTTAGAGCCCCTGTTACGCTCAATAGCCTCTTCAATACTTTTAGTATTAAATCGGCGTATATCGCGCTTCAGAGACTCTGATATCTGTCTGTTGAGCTGCCGATAGCGACAAGCATCACCAGAGGACTGCAAAACCATCTCGCGCCTAACCTCCATGAGCCTAAGGGTGGAGTCCGAGAGCTTCTTAGTTCTGGCACGGCGGATCTTAAAGTACTTAGACCCAACCGCATGGACAGCTTCCACGAACCCGTCGTTGAAATCGTCCACGTCACTTCCTAGGCATTCGAAACGGTTTTGGAGTTCGAGCTGGAAGCTCTCGGGGTTTTGGAGCTGGGCGGGTACCGGGCGGAGCGTAGACTTCATCAGTCGAGACCTTTCAAGCTTGAACTGGATATTCAATGAGCCTCGTACCATACGGTGATCACTCCCGGTTTTAACCGCACTGATCACGGAGACATCATTGAATATGTGCTTCTTCGTCGACATGATAAAGTCTATCTCGTTCCTCGTTACACCATCAGGGCTCATCCAGGTCCACTTCCTATGCTCACGTTTTCTGAAGAAGGAGTTCATCATATAGAGTCCCTCCTTCTCCATAAAACTGGCCAGTAGGTGACCCCGGTGATTCCTACGCCCCACTCCAAATTTCCCCAGCCCAGTTTGCCCAGCTTTGCGTTGAAGTCCCCCATAACAACCGTGAAGTGAGTTCTGGAGCTGTGCATGGCTCTGGAAACATCCTCATACACAGCCTCCACCTCATCGTCGGAGTGCCTCGAGGTCGAAGCGTATACCTGTATGACCTTCAACGAATAACGTTGAGTCATTCTTAGTACAAGGCACGCTACCCTGCTCGACACACTCTCGATCTTCACCACGTTGTTTACGAGGGACTTGTGGACGATAAACCCGACACCTCCCTGGGACTGTTGGTCGCCCTCCCGGAAATAGAGCAGGTTCCCGGACTTCAGGGTTATCATGTCCTCGCCCTCTCTACGGACTTCTGATAACCCTATGATTCCCCATCGCAACCTGCTCAATTCTTCCTCCAGTTCCAGTAATCTTTCGTCGGTCCGCAGTGTTCGGCAGTTGTATGTTGCCAGGGCCAAAGGTCGTCGTTTTTGGTAGCCGGGTCTCTGCCGGTGATTCACTGAAGCACCCCCTGCCCCACCGTTACCATAGCCGCTACCGGAGCCAGGAATAGCAGGGCCGCCGGCCTAGGGGTCTGGGCCGATATTGTAGATTCATTTTTTTAATTTGGGGGGAAAATGCCATAGTCGCCACGCTTGGCAGGCGGGTTGGCGACCGCAGTAATACCTGGTAGTTCGCGGAGGACGCTGCTGCCCATTCCCCGGTTTATCCCTTAGTCGCCTCTTACGACACCCACGGGAAGAGATGGGGTGGTGCTATTCTCGACCGACACCACACGGCACTCTTAACTTAAAACACAAATATCGAATGAATTTCCTTTGAATCCTTTCAATTCTGTCAACATATGTTTGATAACAAGGGTTCCAAATTTGCGATGCGTATTCGAGTTTACTCCTAACGTATGAACAATAGAGAACCTTAATGGTTTTAATTTGGGTAAATTTAATAGAGTTACACATTATAAAGCCTAACGATCTGGAAGCACTTGCCACAGTTTTGTCAATATGGACGTCAAATAATAGTTTAGAGTCGTGCGTGACCCCCAGATCTTTCATGAGTGATACTCTGTTGACAAGTTGATCCCTAACTTTATAAGAGTAGACAATTGGATTTTTCTGACGCGAAAAGGTCAGCGTGAAACATTTAGATGGGTTCAGGTTCAGTTTATTATCCACACAATAAGAGCCAAGCCGTGACAGATCAGCTTGAATGAGCTTACAGTCATGTTCACTTTTAACCTTGGCAAAAATCTTCATATCGTCAGCAAAGCAAAGGAGTCTTGAGGAGACAAAGCAGTCACTGATGTCGTTAACAAAAATATTAAATAGCAACGGTCCGAGCAAAGACCCCTGGGGGACCCCACTCGGTACCGTTACCCAACCCAATATGTAGTTGTTAACGACTACAGCCTGCGATCTATTAGAAATATACGATGAGAACCAGCGCAGTAGATCGCCACTAATACCCATCCGATACAATTTAGAAATAAGCAAACTATGATCTATTCTGTCAAAAGCCTTACTATAATCAGTATAGATAACGTCGACCTGGCTTCCACTACTCATAGCTTCAGTGACGTAATCATTAAAAAGAACCAGATTGGACACTGTAGATCTGCGTTGAAGGAACCCATGTTGAGTGTAGCTAAACGAATTTTTTACAGCATTATGAACTTGAGTATGGACGATCCTTTCCAATACCTTTGATAATATACACAATTTAGAAATAGGTCTATAATTAGTGATATTAGTTTTAGGCCCTTTCTTGTGAACTGGTGTTACAAAAGCTGATTTCCAAATAGGAGGAACCGAACATTCTAAGAGTGAGCGTTTAAACATAATCGAGATTGGCATTGTAAGGGTTTTCGCACAGCTAATTAAAAACTGAGCTGGCAAACCATCAGGGCCAGCAGATTTGGAAGGGTCAAGTTTTAACAATAATTTAGTGAGTTCATGCGAGTTAATTTCTATTTTTGTTATATAAGCAGCAGTGGTGATGGGTGCGCCGCATGAAGAGTCTAGCATATCATTTAGAAGATGGTCGGTGCAATTCGGAGTTAAAAAAGTACTTAGAAAGTAATCAGAGAAAGCGTCACAGATTTGGGCGGCCGAGTTGACCGACACACCACCGTATTCCATATTGCAGGGCACGCCATGTGAGTTCGAGCGAGACTTTATAAAGGACCAGAACTGCTTAGGGTTCTTAATGATGTTGCCTTCTATGCGGTTCATATAATTTGCGAAGCAGTCTTGTTCAAGCCTTCTTACCCTCTCTCTTAGAACATTAAATGAAATAATATCGGCTATATTACCATATACTTTAATTTTTCTCAAATATTTGGCCTTCTCTTTAATCGCTTTTTTTAAGAGAGAAAGAGTACCACTTAGGTAATGAGTCGCTATTGAGTTTTTTGTACGGTATATATTTATTTCTGAGCCTTATAAAAATATCATAAAAATAGCTTATGCACTCATCAAGGCGGCGCTGAGAAAATTCCTTGATCCACTTAATTTTAGATAATTCATCATTTATAGATATATAATCACCTTTATTATAGAAATATCTAACACTCATCACCATTGCTGTAGCTCGGTGCAAACATTACCCGATTAACTGAATTCTGAGGCAGCCATTTGATATTGCTCAAATCGCCTATTATTATGTATTTATGGTCAGGATACCTTATTATAGCGTTATTGAGACCACTTAGGAAGTTGGACAGTTGTTGCGAAAAAGAATAGCCATTATTTTGAGTGCACAAATACAATATACACAAATGCAAGTTAAATGGTACGTTATTAGGACCTCTGAACGTCAATGAGACCCATAGATCCTCAGCTGACGAGTGATAGGTCAGCCGTGGGGTGACTGCAAGCTCCCTGCGAGTGGCGATGAGCACCCCGCCACCGCGGGCTTGGTTAGTTAGTGTTAGGTCACGGTCTCGCCTCCACACTACGTATTGGTCATCAAATAGCTCAGAGTCAGAAATTCCATCCAACAGCCACGTCTCCCATAGCATTATCACATCATAAGCAGAGGCAGTTAAATTACGATAAAATGTCAATGTTTTAGAGCGAAGGCCTCTTACGTTTTGATAGTAGATAGTAGGATATTTAGATAAAAAAATAGCTTTATCATTAGCCATTTATATAGTAAAATGAAACAGAAACCAGGCAAATTAAAATACGAATTATATGATGAGGCAACCTACATTTACTCAATAAACATAGCAATTCAATTCCATTTAGTAACCGGGTAGAAAATAATTCCAAAAGTAAATTAGACAATGACACCTCTCCGCAAGTGCGAGCAAGCAAGGAATTAAACAGATCATTCCATAAGTATGTAAGACAGTGACAAAAGTGTATTGACGAGCAAGACTCAATAACAAAGCGGCGTAATAAGCCAATGCGTCGGACAAAAACAAGAACCTGTTCGGTCGGAGCGCTCACCGGCACTCAAACTTATGCAAGAAGAATTAATAAGTAGCTTAGGTAACCAAAACAAAAACGATATAAAGTTGAAAGGTAGATACTTCAAAATAAGTACGATACAAATTAAATAAGTTTGTTTAAATCATTTTCGTTGTTAATCGTAAATACTTTAGCGTTATCACCCTTCCGAACATGGATTTTTCCAAATTTAACCCATATGTAAAGATAACCCTTCGCCTTAAGGGCTGTCTTGGTCTTAGTAAGCAACATCTTGTACGCTGGAGTCAGATGGTCATTGCAGAAGATCCTATTTTGTGTGCCTTGGAATCCAATTCTGTCGGCCGTAATCGTTTTCCTTAAGCGCGCAGATGCGATAAAATCCTCCTTAACGTATCGATTTATAAAGCTCACTATTATTGATTTGTCGCTGGAGTTGTGTATTGGAACTCTAGAAATGTAATTAATATCTGTCTTGTTTACGGAGAACCCAACAGCTGCACAGATATTATTTAGGATCTCAAATAGGTTTTAATTTTTTTTGATCGGATCTCCTCTAATCTCCACATTATTAAGACGCTGCCATTGGTCCCCGCCAGCTAAATCATTTTTAAGAGTAACAAGGTCTTTGGTAATAGCCGTAATCTGTTCCTGCAGCGCTTTAATTTTTGGAACCCTTCGTTCTACTTCTTGAAGGCGCGAGGAATACTCATCTAGTTTGGCACTATTAAATGAACACGCATCTTTAACCTCAGACAGCTCCGTCCTGATAGACTTGATGTCCTGCACTAGAGTAGGAAGGAATGACAGGTGTTTTTTCATATCCTGCAGCTCAGTCATGATGGATTTAAGATCAACGGGCTTTGAGCATGATGGAGACGAAGTCTCCTTTTTGCACCGCAAACACTTCCAGACCGCTTTCCGATAAGCACCAAGCCTCCGAAAACCTTGCTCAGTTATGTTAGCGCAGCAGTAACCTATGCAGTTCTTGCAAACTGTACACTGGATACTGTCCGTAACATCAGCAGTACACTGCGCACACTGCATTATGTTTCTACAGAGATGAATTTAACAACAAACTAAACTTTGAGAAACACTGGCAAATTACGCACTCGACGATGACTCACATATGCAAACGTGCGACTATGATGGGCATTCGCACCAGACTGATAATATGGCGGGTTGTCAGTTATAATTTTATAGCACACACAACAATTATCTCGTCGTATTTATAATGGATTGGGGTCTAAAAGAAAATCGTGTCGCTGTAATTGCGATGCACAAATGCGGGCATCCGCCAAACGTGATTTTGAAGTTGCTTCAAAATCTGAAAAACAACAAACAATTCGTTTATCGTACCATTAATAGGTACAATAGTACCCTGAGCTTTGATGACCGCAAGAGGTCTGGAAGACCACGCACCGTTCGGACCCTAGCTCTAATAAAGGCAGTGAAGGCGAGAATCGCAAGAAACCCCGTCCGGAAGCAAAAGTTGTTGGCAATTCAGATGTCTGTGAAGAGAAGCTCCCTTAAAAAGTTATCAATCAAGACCTTGGACTACACGCTTATCGTAGACGGAAAGATCATTTGCTTAATGGACGATTGAAGACTATGAGGCTGAATAGAAGTCGCGTGCTACTGAAGCGATACGCACAAAATGGCCACCGAAATATATTATTTACAGACGAAAAAAATTTTACCATTGAAGAATGTTGTAACCGCCAGAATGACAGAGTATATGCAAAAAACAGTCAAGAAGCGAGTGTAGCTGTTCCGAGAGTGCAACGAGGCCATTATCCCTCTTATGTCATGATTTGGTTAGGTGTGTCATACTCAGGGTTAACACAGGTCCATTTCTGTGAAAAAGGTGTCAAAACTGGGGCTAAAGTTTACTAGGAAACCGTTCTGGAACCAATAGTGAAGCCTTTAAGCCACTCTCTATTTCAAAACCAGCCCTGGGTCTTTCAACAAGACTCAGCCCCTGCACATAAGGCAAAAACAACTCAAGCCTGGTTTCGAAGCAACAAAATTGACTTCATTGCCCACGAAGACTGGCCCTCCTCCAGCCCGGACCTCAACCCCCTGGATTATGCTATATGGCAGGTTATTGAGGAGAAAAATGGACCGACGTGCTCATTTAGGATGTCTTCCACGTATCTTACGCCATTTAGAGTACCGTTTTCGATCAGTACTAGCTCTGTTCGGCTTTTCGCAGAAATCCCAGTCCACACGAGTACCGAACCGCCACCGTACGCAACCTTTTCTGCAATGCAGGCTTGCATGAATCATTCTCCTGGCCTTCTGTACACTTTCACCCTTCCGTCGTGTTGATACAGCATAAACAACACAACTCTTGACCAATCTTCAGGTGTCCAATCTGAGTGTTCGCGTGCATAAATTTGTCTTGCTGTGCGATGGTGCCTTTCCAGTTTAGGGCCATTTGCGGGCCTAAAGGGTTTCAAATTAGCTTCAAGAAGTCGCCGTCTTACAGTCCAAGCACTAGGATTGCTCCCACCAAGCCGTAAAAATTGTTGTGTCAATGCAGTTCCCGTAGGGAATCGACTTCGAAGCATAGTATTGACTAGATATCGATCCTCCCGTACCGTTGTACACCTGGGTTTGCCTCCTCCTGGTCTGCGTAAGTTCGAACCAGTTTCTAGAAACCGCTGAACAATATGCTGTACTGTTGACAACGTCACTCCGGCTATTCTTGCAGTATCTAACTGGCTTCGGGCGTTTTCCAGTATTGTAAGGATTCTCGTGCATTCTTCGGGTGTAATTGACATATTTATTACATTAATAATGACCACTGAACATTTGACACCCTTTCTATATATGCATTTTATGACAGAACGAAAACAAAAGCAATAACAAATGCAAAATGGGAAAAGTTCTTTATTTCATAAACGATCATTTTATTTTAAATATTTTTTTTAATGTCATTATTTCATATTACCAATAAGTTTTAATACCTGTAATTAAGGAGGATTAAATTGTCTATAAGGTTCAATTTATTTTACGTAGCTAGGTGTATTCTTTTTCGAAAAATTATAATTTATTATAGTGACCCGAAAGTTTTGCTCTCGAGTGTACTATGTGACACGAAATTGCTTCGCATACCTAATTGATTTGGCTGAGTGGTCACAACCGTTGCCATTTTATAATTTTTGTGTCAATTAAAAGTAAAGTTGTTTCTTGTAATAGCTTTATTTACTGATTTAATTTTGATTCATTGTTATTTTTCCGCAATAGGGAACATGCATAAAAATAATAATAGAGTTTCATTGATATGATTTAGGAGAAAATGAAAAACAAAGCATATAAAACGCAACTAAGTTCTGACCCGTTTATTAAGATTGTATATAGTCAAAACTTGGTAAAATTTTAAAACTTCTGTTGGGGTTTAGATTGTAGCATCCACATACAATTTACGTAATATTTTAATTCAATGATAGTGACTTAAACTTACTTATTTCCGATATAAATGCAAACTTCTTCATAGGGTCCGTATATTTTGAACATGGAACCACAGCTGTGACGTCTTTTGTGACGATTTTTGTATAGAGCGTTTTTGCAGGGGGTCTGAACTATGACTTTTTAAAGCTTTATATCTTATTAAAAAGTAACACTACAATTGTTCCGCGTATACAGTTACCCTTCTTACCCTTTATAGCACTTTCCAGGCAGCGTAAGAAGAAAATGTATGCATGTTCCCTATTGTATTAAAAACGTCGTTTTATAACTCGCGTCGTGGAACTATCTTTTTCACTCGTCCCGAGTCTTGTCCCCCTCGCTTGAAGTTTGGTCCAAGACACCTCGGGACTCTTGTAAAATTACCAACTTTCCGCACTAGCATCAAAATGTACTATTATCTGTTATAGTAATTTCAGTTTAATAACACCACATTGAATACTACCGTCGCTAGTCACGTAATTAATACCAACCGCTATCAGCTGCACTGTATAAGTTCCCGCGTCGTGGGCACGCGAGTGGAGGTGTCATGTGAGTAGTCCCTACCTGGACTCCTCGTCGACCTCGATGTTGGAGACGTGTGCGGCGAGGTGCGTGATGAGCAGCTTTTCGGTGGGCAGGCGCTTGCTGCACATGCGGCACTCAAAGGCCTCCTGAGGAGCGCGCGTCACGTCCTCGGGGCCATCCTGCGCGCCACCCAACCTCGGCTCGAAATGCACGTCCTTGATGTGACGGAAATATGCTGCCTTCTTAGTCGACATCTTTTTACACACAGGACATTCGAAACAGGTAGCGTTAGTACTTTCAGGACATTGACTGAAATGCTCGCTGTGGACATAATAATCATCAAATGGTTTTTTGCAGTAAACACAAGGTACCGAAACTTTTCCATTATCAGGATTGGATTCAGATTTAACCTTCTGAAGTACAGCTGCATGAACTACTTTCATATGTTTTTCCAAATTTTCTATAGTTTTAAATTTAGTGGAACACATTTGACAGTCAATCTTTTTATTATGAACACCGTCAATTGGTTCCAGAGATACGAAGAGCTCTTTTTTGAATGGATTTGAGGTTGACTTTTGAGGTGAGTTGCCACAGGTGCCCTGGTGACGTTTAAGCATTATTTTCAATTTGAAAGATTTCCCACATTTGTCACAACTAAGATGATCTCCTGCGTCTGTTGCGTCTAATACGTTAATATTACTCTTTGGTATATTTACAACCACATCTTCCCTTAGAGTAGATTCTTTTGTCGACTTGCTAAAGTTACGCGTATGAATTCTAGAATGAGCTCCTAAGCTCTTCGCGGAACGGAACTGTTTTCCGCATACTTTACACTTAAATTCGTCCTTAGACTCATCAGAATCAGTTTCAACTGAAAATTGGGAAGCGTTATTATCTTCATAATCTGAATCAGCATAATAATTGTCAGATTTCTTCTTGGGCTTTTTATGACTATTTCTGAGTTCCTCTACTCGTTTCGAACTCGTTGGTTTGATCTCGTGCGATATGTTACTGATAGATTCATCTTCCACTCTGTCATGACTACGTTTGCGACTGTTTCGTTTGGAAGGATCCACTTCAGAAGATAGTTTAGTATGATTGGAAGTATCCGTGAGGAGTGAAAGGGCAGAATCACTACTCTGCCTCGTGTGAGGCGGCGGGCTGACGCTCAATCCTGTAGACAAAACAAGATTGAATTATTGAATTACCATACATTTTAGGATTACAGAATAATAGTCGCGTCTGTAGGGTAAATTTTGCGGCATTTGATGAGTAAAAGATTTTCTTTTGCAGGGCTCATTTTGACGACCCAAAAGTTGATTTAAGAAGGGAAGCCATCCAAGAAATTGATGTAATTTTTTTAAGTAGGAGGGGTCCATATAATTCACGTATGTTAATTGCATAGCTATAATGTCACGTTTGGTATTATTTTCGTGTAAAGCAAACATGTTGAATTCATTTTTGATATTAATTTTAGACATTTTCAAACAAACAATGAAAAGAAAAAAAACCTAAAATCAATTCTCCCTTTTTTATCCTTATAACGATTTTAAAATACTATTAAAAAAAACATATTTCAAAAACCCTGTCTACATTTTAAATAGTATGCACATGGCATATTTTTTTAAGTAATTAGCTTTAAAAAACATAATTGCTTGACACGGAACCAGGATTACAATTAAGCCATAAACCTACTTTGAAACACAATCTCACTATACGGTAAGTGTGTGTGTGTGTGTACGGATGTCATTGAAAATGGAACATCTTTCCTGGAAAATTCCTGTAACAATAACGCCTAAGGTTACCTCTGCTAAAATATTCATCAATTTAGTCATTTATCCATGCAGTAGATGTTAACCCCTCAAGATGCATATACAGCGAATCAAGTTGACTGCCTAACTTGTTAGGCATTCTTTTGCTTGAAGAATGCTGACAACTACTGCATTATGTATGGTATTATTTTTGTGAAAGGAACGTGCTCTGTTAATTTCTGATATTTAATTTTACACATTTTTCGACAAAAAATATTACCTCTTCTTTTACTTATTTTAAAAACATAGATCACATGTAAAAATCTTTCCGATTTAGCATTTTACAAAGTACGAATACATTATTTTGCCTTGAGTACATTGCACGAAAAAACCTAATGTATTACTTGATGTGGAGCCAAGATCACAATTAAATCATACGCTTGATTTCTACTACTATCTTTCAGGAGTTTTGGTCTGATTTTAGTTGCTTAAGAGATGCTGAGGTCAAACATGCTTGCCTAAATTTTTCCAGCGACAGTATAGGTATAATTTTGTTACTGTATAGATATCGCTTTTTAGAGTTTCTTACGTCCGAACGTAAAAACGAAACCCTTATAGGACAACTTATCTGTCTGTCTGTCTGACTATCTGTCACAGAAAATATGTTTAGAATAAGCTAGATAAAGTTGATATTTGGTACTTACAGTTTTGTGCAAAATAATAGCAGTGAATGTACTAGGGCAAGTATTTTCTTAAATAAGCCAGGTGCTCAAAAGACGGCCTCATATTTAGAAACTATTTACCTTAAGGCTCCGGCACATCAAACGCGTGTCAGAAGCGACGCGCGGCGAACGCGTGCACGCGCAAGTTGTAGGACAACAAATCAAATTTAACCCGTCACATCAATAAGTAACGCGTGCACGCGTTCAAACTGCTACGCGTCGCTGTCAGCGGCGCGCGCGAAGCAGCAGCGTCGCGCGCGCGTGTATTCGAAGTTGTATTAAATATGGCCGCCATGCTTAGCGTCACAGTGGGGCGTAGCGTGCGCGTCGCCGCAGCAACGCGTCAGTACGGCCTCAAGGCGAGCGCTAGTGGTTGTATTTTTTTACAAATGCGTGATGGATTTAAACGAGAAAATAAATGATATTGTTTGAAAAAATAAGTGTTTATTCGATGTTCAAAATAAGTATTACAGAAATACAACTTATACGTTGCGATTGTGGGGATTACCGCCCGCTAATTTAATTATTATCCCGTGTGGTTGCCGGGTTAGAATAGTGCCACTCCATGTCTTCCCGTGGATGTCGTGAGAGGCGACTAAGGGAATAAAGGCTTGTAGTTCTGTTAGGCGATGGGCTTGCAACCTGTCACTAATACACTGTTAAACATCTTAGCCTGACTATGCAAAATGTGGTTACAGAATTATCAACAAGTTTAGAGTTGTTGGTATTCTGTTGCTCTGCCTACCCCACTCTGGGAATAAAGGCGTGACGTTATGTATGTATGTATGTATGTAATTTAATTAAAAATAAATTATTACTTAAATACAACAACAACAAAAAATTCTTCAACTTCTAAAGCTACGAGTACAATTGGCGATCTTTCATTAGTACTTCTAAAGACACGAGCGCTGTGCTGTATTAAAAGTAGGTAAATGAAGGTTTTATTACTTTATTCCATCTAGTCCTATTAGTAGTTCGATAATCTGTTTGGAGAATTTCTTTCCAAATTAGACTGGCGAATCGAACATTTAGGAAACGCGGATTATGTTCAAAATAGAACTACTGTAAACAATGCGGTACAGTCAAGGGCATTAAAATATACACGTTCCCAAGACCTAAGTGACTAAACAGAGATTTTATAACATGACTTATTTATTTATGTTTTATTAAAGCCCGAAACTAACTATAATATCTATCCGGAACTACAATTTCTTAAAATTTATTTACACTTACAAACAAATCGCTAGCCTCTCTCCCTTGATGTTATCGAGGATCTGAAGTTTGTGTCATATTTCATTATTGCAAGGCGCAATAATGAAAAATGGTGATCGGAATTAGGTGAGCTAAAATACCTATTCTTTGCGAGAGGACATAATATGTAGTGGTTACAACCGGATAAAAATAAATATTTTTTCGATTCCGGTTATTTGATATTCATCCGGGTACTGCGAATACTAGCCGTAATGTTGAACATCCATTCTTATCCTTATAGAATGTTTGTAAAGCTTGTAGTAAAAATGGTAACATTCTTGCCATAAAGTTAAAATTATAAGGAATCCGAAAATGTGAAATATATGGTAAATTGAGTCATCTGTGTTATCCTATTAATTGTCAGTGCTTGTCAGATTGGCGTATTAGCGTATGTAACGGTATTTTTTAGATATAGGATATGAATAAATATAATGTTTTTAGAAACCAAACGTTTTAGTGTTTTATAGATCATTTATTGTATGGGAACGGAAATCAATGCACTCGAAAATACGTTTTTGCTACATGTTTTGGAAAAATAATTTAGTCGACTTCATTAGAATTTCATCTTTTATATTAAAATCAATCCAACAAACTTGTGAGCGTAAAATTTTACTATGAGTGCACGTCGTACTTATGCATTTGCAAAAAATGAATAACAAGGAATCAAAGTAGAAGTAGATATTACTCTGAGATAAATCAGAATCTAATCCAAAAAAATACCCATGTGGCATATTAAAATCAGGGTTGACTTACCGTATAAGTTACGAGATCCAGGTGAACGAATATATGTAACGCAGCAAATTGTAATCCTTAAATTCAGGCCAAGGTCATAATTTGAAGAATATTCAGTAACACAGTATAAAATAAGTCAAAAACAATCGTTGACGAGAAACCACACACGCACTACACAACTGACCAGGGTTCAGGAGCAAATGAGGCCATTTACCCACCTGAGTATGTACTTGACCTTTTATTATCTCTCTTATCTTTTGAGCACTAATTGTTTACACCGCTTGGCTCTAACACGCCCCTTTGCAAGTCATAAACAAACAATGCGTGGGAAAACCCATATTATTCGTCCTACAAATACTTTTTAGAAATCTTGTACATTCCTTCTTTTGTCTAGCCCTTTTTACTAAAAACTAACATTAAACATGCCGTACTTTAAAGAAAACATGTCATGTTTAATATTACGACAATTACCCGAATAAATATCAAATACCCGGAATCCAATAAATATTTATTTTTATCCGGTTGTAACCACTCCATATTATGTCCTCTCGCAAAGAATAGGTATTTTAGCTCACCTAATTCCGATCACTGAAATGACACAAAACTATTTCACGATATTCTAAAATACTGAAAGAGATCTACATGGCTTTGCAGCGCCCTACATAGACGATGATATAACCCGTATTGTTCCCGTCTGGTACTAATATAATGCACCCATTTTTTTTTTTATTTCAACTGGGAACTAAAGCAATAAATAAACTAGGGATTCTTCCGAATTGTTCGATATTTTGATAGCAACGGGCGGCCGCCCGCGCGCGCGCGACGCGCTACCCGTCACACCAAACGCAGCCGCGAAGCATGAGCAACGCGTGCACGCGTTAAAGCTGCCGCCGGCCTGCAGTGTGCCGGGTGCCGCGTCGCTGACGCCACAAGTCGCGACGCGACGCTCACGACACGCGTTTGATGTGCCTGAGCCTTTAGTATTGCTTGTACTGGCCAATGCATTCATGTTTTTAAATTTAGAAGTTATATTTAAGAATTTCAAAAAGTATATTCCATATAAATAGCAGTGTCATGAGAAATGTTTACAATACATAATCTTCTCCAGCCCTGAATGGTCAATATTATTTAACGTTCGTACAATATAGGATTTTCTATTGTGTAAACGTAATTCTCGTTAGAAAATTTTACGACTATGGAAAGGGGAAGGCATTGTTCCAGAGAAATGAGAAGTTTGATTATAAGGTTGATACAAGAAGGAAAAATGTATAAGGAAGTCCAAGAAATTTCAAAATGTTCCGCTAAAATGATCACTAATGCTCTGAAATGGGAAGACCAACCCGAAACAAAAGGCAGAAAAAAGGCTACAACAAAAAAAGATGACTAGAATTGTACGCCTATCGAAAAAGCAACCATTTCTGTCGTCAAAACACATCCAACACTCGAGGCACATACACTCGCGAGCAAAAGTATCGAATCACTTTGCATTTTTTCATGTGAACCCAATATCTTTGTAAATTGGTTTATTTTTCTACATTACTTAAATGTAATTACGTTTCTTGAAATATTAGCGTTATAAAAAGCTATGAAATGTAAAAATTGGCCCAGAATTTTTAAAATTATGGGCAATTTCCCGGTTTGTGAGCCTTTACTCGTTACGACGTGCACGACTTGCACTACCCTTGACCCCTATATAACGGGGGTAGAGGGGGTTCCTTATCAGTCACTTATCAGAAGTCGACCGGTACACATCTCCGCAAATTATCCTGTGCAGAACACCTGGAAAAAATGGAAGCCACTGATGCTCAAGTCGCCGTAGTCGTCCAGCTTCTGCAAGAAGGGCGTAGTCAACGTTCAGTAGCTGCCGAGGTGAATCTGAGCTAATCTACAGTTTGTAAACTTTACCAAAGGTTCTACCAAACTGGGTCTTTTACTTCAAGACCAAGAAGCGGCCGCAAAAGGTGACATCAGAGCGCGACGACCGCTTCATTGTCTCAATATCTCTCCGAGATCGTCACCTGGAGTTACCATCTAGCAGCGTCTGCGTGAGGTGCGAGGAGTGGTTGCCAGCGAGTGGACAGTGAGAAGAAGACTCAAGGCAGCGAATTTAACACCCAGGAGGCCTGTGACGGGGTCCAGGTTGCTGGCACGGCACCCTACAGCCCGAAGAGCATTTGCAGAAATTCATAAAAATTGGACACTTGAGCAATGGACCCCAATTCTCTTCTCGGACGAGTGCAGAATATGTCTGAATGGCTGCGACCGAAGTGGAAGAGTCTACAGGAGATCAGAAGAATGAAATGCTCAATGCTGCTTCTCCGAAAGAGTCGCCTACGGAGGTAGCTCTGTTATGTTTTGGGGCGGCATCTCGTACGACGCGCGGACCGAGCTGGTTTTCGTGCCTAGCGGTGGTCGTGGCGGTGGATTGACTGCTGCCAGGTACATAACGGAAATTCTGGAAAAGCATGTCGTCCCTTATGCTGGTATTTTTGATGAGGGGTTCATGCTAATGCAGGATAATACCCCTTGTCATACCGCAAGGGTCACTGCTGCCTACCTCCGCGAGGTGGGCATCGAGTCCATGAACTGGCCAGCGATAAGTCCGGACCTTAAGCCCATTGAACACATGTGGGACTATCTGAAGAGAAAGGTTCGGGATCGAGATACAGCTCCTGCCACTGTTGATGAGTTGAAGATAGCTTTGCTGGAGGAATGGGATGCTATTCCTCAAGACTATGTTAGAAAATTAATTAGAATCGATGAAAAATCGCTTAAACTGTGTCAGCAAGGCTAGGGGTGGCAATACCCGATACTAATTTAATAATAATAAATCGTATTGTATGTTAAACTAACCTTTTATTCCAAGTTTGCCTTGTTTATTTTTAGCGTATTTTCAGGCTACTTACGTTATTCGCGTTTTTTTTTCAGCCTTTGGGCCTTGAATATTAAATTAGCACATTTTCCAATGCGTTACATTATTAGCTTTTATTTGGTACCATAAAAGTGGGGTACTTTTGAATCGCCACGCCATGCTCAAGGAAGAGGCCAAAGTGGGCTTGCAGTCGATGTTAAGCAGGCTATTCTCGATTACTTCGAAGAACATCCACGGGCGAGTACTCGCGACGCAGGGCGACGTTTTGGTCTCGCACATTCAACAGTTTGGAATTTGTTACGAGGTGAAAGAATACACCCATTCCATTTTCAAAGGGTTCAAGACCTTTACCCTTCGGATTACGCTAGTCGTGTAGCATTTTGTGAGTGGTTGCTACTGACAAAACATTTTGTGGACCGACGAAGCTTTGTTTACTAGGGTACGGTTATTTAATGTACACAATGAGCACTGGTGGAACATTCGTAGTAACGTAGCTAGTGAAAACCCTCACAAGACAGTTAAAGTTTGTTCCAACTGCGGTTTTCGCTAAATGTGTGGGCAGGCATACTTGGTGACCGAGTTCTCGGTCCGTATTTTATCGAAAGAAGATTGACTGGAGTGTCTTATTTAGACATTCTTCGCGAACGTGTAGTAGGCGAAATGTTGAAAGATATTCCCCTCGCTCTCCTATCGGGACTTTTCTACCAACAGGATGGAGCTCCCCCGCATTACGCGCGTGTCGAACGTGAGTACTTGATGAGTGTGTTTGGGGATCGTTGGATAGGGAGAGCCGGACCAGTACCATGACCCACAAGGTCACCGGACCTCACGCTGATATTTTTTACCTGTGGGGTGACGTAAAACGACTAGTTTACGATAGACCAAACGAATTCTAAAACTTTACTGAGTTGCGAAATGCGATAGTGGAGGCATTCGACAAAATCCGCAATAATGTTCTCGTCTTAAGCAGTTTAAACACAAATTTGCGACGACGAGCTACATTGTGCATCTCAGAAGGCGGCTGTCACTTTGAACATTTATTAAAAGTAACCTAATGTAAAAATGTAAATTTTGTAAATTTTTAACAATCGTCAAATCTGATTCACCTTTTTAAATACACCAAAGAAAACTAATGCGGTTTTGTAATCCATACCGTTCTGTAGTTAAATGCCAGTTCAGAACGATTTTTAACAACAATAATCTACAATTTTTTAACCTAAACCGTGTTTGTAATCTTTGACGGTCCTAAGCCCGTAACAAGTATGAAGGGAAAGGGTCAATCCACGTAACTCGGACACAACAGCGAAAAAATGAAGTGTCGAATTTGAAACTTTTTTGAATGTAGAATAAACAAATGAGGATAGGAGAAAACAATAATACGTCATAAGTCAATACCAAGTCAACAATTGTCAATATTTTTTGTCATTGTCCGTTCTGCCTGTGGAAGCAATCTAAAACTTAAAAGACGTGAAACGAATATTAAAAATTATACTAACATATACTCAAAGAAGAGGTAAGTAAACCTTATTCATTTGTTAACCATTAAAGTCTTGACACGATAGTTTAATTGCAATTATGATAAGTCGAAAGATAATCACGTAACATGTGATTGAAAATTGCATGTCGTTGAGTAACGCGAGATACGCAAAAAGATAATATTCTCATTTTCTGTACTGTAATTTTGTACAACTGAAATTATATTTAACGATATATTTAATTGAGCTTAAATGTTGTCATTCGCGTCTTTTTTTCTTAGCAAAAGTGTTATTTTAAAGTAATACATCACTTAAGATCCTTGTAACGCGAGTCACGGTGACTCGCGTTCGTTACTTCAACTGTAAAGCGGGTAACTAAATAATTTAATGTATTTTGTAGCCACGATGCCTCTATCAGCGGCCGAAAGAGCAAAAAGACGAAGACAGAAGCTGAAAGATGAAGGGAAGTACGAGGAATATAAGGAAAAACATAGGCGTACCTGCCAAAAAAGCAGGCAAAAGAAGAAGAAGTTGCTAGATGAGTATCCTCGAAAAAAAAAGTACAACTGATACAGGGAGAAAGAGAGAAAACCCGAAAAAGAGTTCAAAAATACAGATTAAAGAAGAAAGCTGAACAAGCAAGTACCCAAGATAGTTCAGTCGCAACGACTTCTTCGTCGTTAATTAATTCCCAAGCTTTGGGCAGAGCTAAATCACGCGTTAGAAAAGTTTTACCAAAGAACCAATTTAAAAAGCAAATAGTATTAAATCACTTGTTAGAAGAATGCGATACTGATTCTTCCCAGATTTCTGACTTTACCGTTTGGCCAAAAACACGTGCGACACGGTTGGGTAAAGAAGTAGTTCAGAAAATAGAGGAATTTTATCAGCGAGACGATATCAGCCGTCAGTCTCCTGGTCTAAAAGACTGTATCACTATCCGCAATCTTAATGGCGAAACTGGAAAAATACAAACACGATATTTATTTCAATCAGTTTCTGAAACTTTTGCCCTGTTCGTTAAAGAATATGGAAAAATCGTAGGAAAGACGAAATTCGCTTCGTTCCGGCCAAAACACGTTTACTTGTCAAATAAATTACCTCATAACGTTTGCCTCTGTAAATATCACGAGAATTTCTCTATGGCTGTGAACAGCCTCCATTTTGTCATAGGGAGCCCCAAATACGATCAATTGTTTATGTGTAATCCAGCCAAACCCGAATGCTGGTTAAATCAATGCGAAAGCTGCAAAGATTTGCTGGAAACTAAACTGAATGAGTGTGAGCTTTTTTGTGATGATTTGCCGAACGAGGTGATTTGGTACACATGGAAAGATGTTGAGAACAAATTGAGCAAGGTATAAGAAACAGGCACGATTAAAGAACTCATAGAACATGTGAAGAATATGTCATCAACTTTCTACGAACATGCATACATTAAAAGACATCAAGCTGATTCTTATGAAGCTGACAAAAAAGCCTTATCGTCACCGAACCATGACCCAGATATCTGCTTGCTACAAGTAGATTATTCTGAAAACTACACATGTATTGCCCAAGACAAAGTACAAAGTTTTCATTGGGTTCAACCTCAGGTTACTTTGTTCACTGCTTCTGTTTGGTATTCTGGAGAGCAGCATCCCATTGTCATTGTGTCTGATAACCGTCACCACGATAAAAAGACAGCGACTATCTTTATAGATTGCATTCTACAAAAGCTGCCACAAAACATAAAAGAAGTACACCTGTGGTCAGATGGCCCTGCTTCACAGTTTAAGAATCGCTTTATTGTCGAAGCAATAAAACTCTTGGAAGAACGAAATAGAGTACACATCATCTGGAACTACTTTGCTACTTCCCACGGGAAAGGCCCAGTGGATGGAATTGGTGGCTCTCTTAAAAGGACTGTGAGGCGTCAAGTGATGGCGAGAAAGGCGGTTGTCTTTAATGCTGAACAGTTTGCCAATGCAGCAAAGGAGTCTTCTGTACAAGTTGTCAACCTCTCTCCTCGGGAAATTGAAGCCGTTTCTAAAGAAACTGATTTAGATACAGTATTTTCTAAGGCTCCAAAGGTTATTGGCATATCTAAGTGCCATATAATGTACTGGCAGTGTGGAAAATTGCAAAAAGCTCAAATTTCCCAAGCATTTGACAAAGGGTTAAAAGTAACACAAATATCGCACTTGCAGAATTAAAAAAAAGAAAAATCAGCCTTTTGTACTGTAGAGTGTACCATATTTCATGATTTATGTTTAAAAAATAATAATGCGATACACGAAATCGACGTAACGCGAGTTCGTAATATTTAATATTTTAATTAAATAAATGTTTATCTTTGATTTAATTTGGTTAAGTATTAAAGAAGTTTGATTGTTTATATCATTGTTTTGTCATTTTGTCAGTAATTAATTCATTAAAAAATCAAAGGGAAATCAATAAACGTATAAGGTATTAAACCCCGTGTCCATTTCATGTAACGCGAGTCACCGAGTTATTTTCCACTTTTTTTCGATTTTAATAATTTGTTGGGGGAAAAGTACTTTGATTTATTCTTCACACTGATGTCCTTTGTGATATTAACATCATTTTTCGGTATAGGCAGCAATAGATTTGAAACATACGTCAAGGTTGTCACGTATATAGTGACTATGAAGTAACGCGAGTCACCGTGGATTGACCCGAAAGATGAATCATAGCATGGTAACCACAATAATTTCTCTGACCTCCTTAGGATTTTTAATTTTTTAATAAGATATTCGGATTCAGCATTAATTGTACTATCTCTCCTGTTTTGGAAGTTGTCGACCAAAAAAACACCATGTATTACTAAATACGGCTGATGCTTGCTTCCCCGACCACGTTACGTAGTGACACGTGTCTAACGCGTTTAATCAGCAACCTTCTAGTTTGGTTAGTTTACAATAGATTAAAATACTGCTTAAACACCCACACGATATAACCTTGTAATAGGTTTACGCTAGACACGGCAGCACAGATTATAACGCATTATAAGGATAAACGTCGTCTTTACAAGGTTATGTCGACCGCTCAAAAACAAAGAATCTCAGGTTTGTTTTTAATTTTGTCAGACATTACTATGTAGTCCAACGTATTTTGAAAGCAATCTTATAGATGGCGCTACTGTTTCTTGGCTAAACATATTAGACGATTTTGTTCGGACGGCCTATCTACTTAGTTGTTTAACCCTGGGTTCCTAAACTGAAAACGACTCGTTAAAATGTGACGTCTCGTTAAAATTTGATACATTTTGTAAGTAGCAAATTTCAAACTTTAACGAGATGTTTTGTATATAGGAACCCAGAGTAAATCAATGTATCTAACTGCCTCTAATAAATTAAATTAAAGGTCCTTACTGATATTTCAATGCACAGCCACGGGTTAAAATAGGAAAAATAGCGGGAAACAATATCTACGCGTACCAATGCGCGGGTGTCCTTCCTCTATAGTAGTTAAATACATTTTCAAAGATATGCCCAAGAAAAGTTCTATGGTAAAAAGTTGTACAAATACGTGGAATATCATGGCAATTCTGCGAAAATAGTAGCGATGGAGCTGAATATCTCTCTATAAAAGCAGTACATAGGATGCTGATACATTTCAGAGAAACCGGTGAATTGAACGGCGCGTTTGCCAACAAAGAAATCGAGAAGAAAGTCATAGCTGCTTTGCAAAGAAAGCCTACTGTAAGTTTAGCTTAAAAGCACGAAACGGCAAAATCGAATTTACAGTGCAACGTGTTAAAAAAAAAATACATAAAGTGCCTAATACGAGGGCTGTTAGATAAGTCCTTTTTTATTTTTTTACATAGCCTTTTCTGGAAAATGGTATTATTATTGGCAGGCATAACCTTTTAAATTAAAACTGTCAAAACTTGAGCTAAAAAAATAACAAATTTTAATTTTAATATTGTTTAACGTTGATCACTTCGAAATCTTCCATAACTAGGAAGAAATCAGAATTTCGTGCCGTCGTAAAACACTTTTTTAAGAAGGGTTGCAGTGCTGCCACTATTAAAACTGAACCTAATTCGGTTTATAGCATTAATGCTTGGTTGCAAACTATTTATAACTGGTTAAATGATTTTAAATGTGGTTGCTCAATCTCTGATGATCGACGCTCTGGTCGTCCTATCGAATTCACTACTAAGGATGTAGTGACAAAAGTCCACATTATCGTACTCGACGACCGCCGAGTAAAGGAGCGGGAAATAGCTGAGAACATAGGCATCTTAACTGAGCGAGTACCTACATGATACGAAGATTTTGCAATGACGAATCAGTCTGCATGGGTGCCAACGTTTGTTGACGATCGAACAAAAACGCGAACGAAGGCGAATTTCAAAACTGTGTTTTGGATATGGTGAAGCGTAATCCTCAGATATTTTTGAGTTGATTTGTCACTGTGGACGAAACTTGGGTTTACCATTATACACCAGAGTCAAAACAGCAGTCAAAACAATGGATGTGTGCTGGTACACGTGCTCCAAAGAAGGCCAAGACTGACGGGAAGGTGATGGCAACAATCTTCTGGGATAGCCAAGGAATTATCATGATAGATTATTTGGAACAGGGAAAGACCGTTATTACGCACAGTTACTGGACCGCTTTAACTCCGAATTGTTTGAAAAACGGCCAAAATTGTCCCCCGTGAAAGTCCTCTTTTATCAAGACAATGCCCCAGTGCACACCTCAACCATTGCAATGGCTAAAATACACGAGTTGGGCTTCATGCTGGTTCACAGGATCTAGCTCCGTACGACTTTTTTATTTCCACACTTGAAAAGGAGGACAAAAAAAAAGACAAATGAGGACTGCATCGCAGGCGTCAACGGTTATTTTGCAGACCTCGAGCAATCGTATTTTTTGGAGAGGATTTTAATTCACTATCTGGACATCATCTTTTTTTCTGGGACAGGTAGGTTTTCCTACCGGTCCCAGAAAAAACGTTGTGGCAAGATGATGTCATTGTTCATAAATAAACTTATTTTTATTAATATTGCATTTTAGTCCAGTACAACGATTTTTAATATACAACGTGTTACAAAATAATCCGTAAAAAAGAAATTACGAAAGTAGTGTCAACCCTAGTATACTGTATACCTAAGATACTCATCATCATCATCATATCAGCCGAAAGACGTCCACTGCTGGACATAGGCCTCCCCAAGGCTCTCCACTTAGACCGGTCTTGTGCCTTCCGCATCCATCGCGATCCCGCGATCCTTACGAGGTCGTCGCTCCATCTTGTTGGAGGCCTACCAACAGCTCCTCTCCCGGTCCGTGGACGCCATTCGAGAACTTTCTGGCCCCATCGGCCATCAGTCCTGCGAGCAATGTGCCCCGCCCACTGCCACTTAAGTTTCGCTATTCATCGGGCTATGTCGGTAACCTTAGTTCTACTGCGGATATCATCATTTCTGATTCTATCCCGCAGAGAAACCCCGAGCATAGCTCTCTCCATAGCCCTCTGAGTGACTCTGAGCTTTCTTATGAGGCCCATCGTTAGCGCCCACGTCTCAGATCCGTAAGTCATCACCGGCAACACACACTGGTCAAAGACTTTTGACTTCAAACACTGCGGTAATTTGGACGAAAAGACACTGCGAAGCTTCCCGAATGCTGCCCAGCCGAGTCGGATTCGACGAGTGACCTCTTTCTCGAAGTTGGACCTACCTAACTGGACCGTTTGTCCCAGGTATACATAGTCGTCAACAACTTCGAGTGCAGAGCCCTAAGATACTGAACTGACGTTAATTAATAAGGGTTGAAACTACTTTTGTAATGTTTTTTTACGGATTATTTTGTAAGACGTTGTATAAATACGTATAAGAAAACAACCTAAAATATCGACATGCCAATTAAAAAATACTTCTATTTTTCAAACATGAGGTTAGTCAATTATGAGCTGCGTTAAGTGCCCAGCTGGTGGATTAAATACTAGGGCTCCTGGTCGTGTCCGTGTTTCGTGTACCCGTAGCCGAATCTCCGTTACCGAGTAACACGGCAACGGAGATCCGGCCCGTTCGACACGTGAAATTTGACTACGTGTAATTAAGATACGTAGCTCCGTGTTACAAGTAATGAGTTTCCTTCGTTATGGAAGGATGCTGAAGTTGTCCCTCTTCCCAAAAAACCTAATCCCGCTTCCTTTTCTGATTATCGTCCCATATCCATTCTTCCTTTCTTATCTAAGATCCTGGAGCGTCTTGTTCATCAGCAATTGTCGTCCTACTTAAACAGATATGATCTCCTTAACCCCTTTCAGTCCGGTTTCCGTCCTGGTCATAGTACGGCTACTGCTCTTGTCAAAATCACGGACGACATTCGCGCTGGCATGGATAGCAGGAAACTAACGATTTTGACACTGCTAGACTTTAGTAATGCTTTTAATACCGTTGATTTTGACATAATGCTTGGAATTCTACGCTCCCTTAACATATCTCCTGCGGTAATTGAATGGTTTCGTAGCTACTTAATGGGTCGTCGGCAGCGAATAAAGATAGGTGATTCTCGATCTTCATGGTGCAGTACGCTGGCCGGCGTTCCTCAAGGTGGCGTGCTGTCTCCGCTTCTTTTTTCTATCTTTATTAATTCCACTACACAAAACCTTCTCTCTTCTTATCACCTTTATGCTGACGACCTTCAAATTTATACTCAGGGTACGCTTGACGATCTTTTTTCTGTGGTTGACGCTGCCAATGAAGATTTGAAACGAATTTTGAGTTGGAGCAATGCGTTTGGGCTAAAAGTAAACCCTTCTAAAACTCAAGTGATCGTCATTGGCAGCTCCCAACTAATTTCTAGAGTCAACTTTGCGAATCTTCCCCCAGTTTTTTTCGACGGTGTTCTGATACCTTACTCTCTCCAGGTTAAGAATCTGGGTGTCATCATGGACCGCACTTTGTCATGGGCACCTCAAGTTAGTGAGACTAGCAGGAAGATGTTTGCAGCTGTAGGTTCTCTCAGACGGCTTCAGAACTTTCTGCCTCTTGCCACGAAAATTGCGCTTGCTCAAAGTTTACTGCTTCCTATTCTAGATTATGCTGACGTGTGCTATTTGGATCTCACCGAGGAGCAACTAGATAAGCTTGAGCGTATTCAGAATTTATGCATACGGTTCATATTTGGGTTACGCAAGTATGACCACGTCTCCGTTTTTCGCAATCAGCTCAAGTGGCTCACAATCCGTGCTCGTCGTAACTTTCACATTTTAAATCTCCTCTTCAGCATTCTTTTCAACCCTGCAACCCCGCGCTACCTAAAGGAGCGGTTCAATTATTTTAAATCTATTAGAGCGTCCCAAAACCTTCTCCTGTCAGTTCCTTTTTCTTCCTCTAAATTTTACACAAATTCTTTTACCATCAAGGCGATAAGGTTATGGAATGCTTTGCCTGTGGAGGTACGACGTGCTAAGTCTGTTGCCATTTTTAAAAGCAAGCTAAAGGATCATTTTCTGTCACTTCCGTAGTTTTTCTATTATCTCCCTTACTTTTTTTCTTTGTTATATCTCATGCTTCGTCTGTTGTCATTGTTTGGCTGTTTTTGGAGGATGTATGTATGTATATATTATATAGATGTATAATTATATGTATTTAGTATGTATTTATTCAATTATTTACTTTATGTATTTATATTTAGTATATTTATAAATAGTTCTAATTTCAAAATTGAAATAATTTAATTATTTTAAAGTTTGAGTTCTAAACGAATTAGTTTACACCCCCTGCCATGAATTTGTGTCCTCAGTTATTTCTCTTACAAGGTTGTCTGGAAGAGATCGCTATTTGGGCCATTTTTTATTTTGTTGTACTGTGTCGTTTTAGGCATGTCCTACCTATTTCCTTATAAATTAAGATTACTTCTTGAACAGTTTGGTACAAAAGTGTGATAAGTATGCATAATTAGATATATTTGCTTTTAGAATTTATAGGATTCCAGTAAAAATAAAACGATTTCTTTAACAAAAATACATTTTAAAAATTAATTTATTTGCTGTTTTTACTGTCCTACCATAAAGTGACCTACTTTAAAACGTAATTAAACATTTTTTTTGTACCAGGGTATGAACTTACATGACGTATGTGTTAAACGCTTATATTCGTTTTTACTTTTAATAATACATTAACTTCAATAAATGGTAATAAGTTGTTTAAAAATGTGTTACAATATTAAACCATATATGTTACTCGGCGGAAATTCCTACTGAGTGACGAAGAATATGCATTAATATTTATTTATTTTACTATCAAAGTGGTAGGTTTTTTTTTGTTTACAACACTGTCAATGCTGTGCCGTGTCCGCCATATTGGTAGTTTGTTTAGTTACGCGGCACGAATCGCGAAAAGTGGACTTGTCCAAACTTGCGTTAAAGTACTATTACTTATTCTGTGGTTAAAGGTGGAAGTTATCGTGCTCCATTTAGTGACTGAAATTTTGAAGGTAAGTTACATGTTTAATACGGAATTTAGTTGTTTATACTACTTATTAGTTTATGTAGTACCTAAATATAAAAAAATGCGACGGAAACTAGGTTTATTTTGAAATACAACTTACATTTTTTACTTGAAGGTCACAACCGTTACGTTCAGTTGAGAAATATCGTTTCTCAGCGGAATGAAATGTAACTCAGTGTAACGGTAAAGCCGCGTTATAAGTACAATCAAATGGTACATTAATTAATATTCGAAATTGTATTTTTTTTCGTGAATTAGATTGTGGCCCCGTATAAAAAATTGAACGTAATCACTAATAGATCCAGATAATGTAATTCTCGATCACTAATTAAATTACACCGTGTAGGTATGTATTTTTTTAATTTGTTTTAGATTCATCTGAGAAATGGCATTAACAAGTCAAAAAGTAAAAAAATCCAAGACCTCACCTTAGAAGAACAAGAAAAACGTCGAAAGCAATGGAGATCTCAGAAAAGAAAGCAGAAAGATAGGAAACAAAATGATGAAATTCAGGGGAAAAAAGATTTGAAGAAAAAATCGAAAAGAAAGAACCGTAATAATAGAAGGTTACTAAAAAACTACAACGCCGCAACGGAAAAAATAGAAAAGTTACAAAGAGCTTTTGTTTCCTTTGGCTTAGCCAAATTAGGAACCATGAAGAAGCGTCCTTACTTTTTTGTTACGTTCCACTGAGAAATTGTCTTAGGTAATCCTAAACATAATATTAAGTGTTTGAAGATTATTGTTTACTTTATTCAACTTTTATAGTTGTTTAATATTTACTTTTATATTATCTATACCTTGTGTAAAAGTTTATATTTGACGTTTCAGACAATTATCAAAGAAAAAATAAAAACGAAGTGCCTCTTTTGAATATAACGTCACTCAGTGGATATGTAATAGATATTTTGAGAAGATTTGTTTATGTTTGTCAAATGCTTGTTTTTGAATAATGACTATTTTGATACGATTTATCTTGTTAATAAGAGATTTCATAAATATATGGCTTTTTATATGATTTTTATGCGTTTATTATTTCGTAACTCAGTGGATCACCCAACCCCAGAAACTCCGACTAAATTCAATTTTTTTTTTATCTTAGTAAAATGTTTTTTAATAATATTTTACGTATTTTAGTGTCTGATTAACTCAAAAGTAGTGTTATTTTGTTCAACTCTTGCAAAATATATTGAACACAATTTTTCGGAAATGGTACAACAAAATAAAAAATGGCCCATTTAGCGGTAAGACCGCCTGTTGTATACCTATGATTTAAATGTACTGTTCCATGTTCTCTTTTTTTTTTTTTTTTTTTGGTGTTCAATAAAGAGTATTTGTATTGTATTGTATTGTAGATCCAATCCGCCCGTGACCGTGACGTTTAATGAAGATTTTATGTGTGTCTTTAAGACCTCCGAATGTAATGCGATAGTCGTGATTTTGATTTCAGTTTCTTTGTTTTTGCATTTAAAATTGGTTTAATGAGTCATTATATAAATATAAATATTTTGTTGAAGGCTAAAATAAAAGACCAATACAGATTGCAAAAGATGTATATTCAAATAATTCGTATAATAAAACAACACTATAATGAACATTTTTTAAGTAAATTCACTTTTTTCAAAAAATGAATTGCACTATTTAGGTATGTCTCGCAAGGTTCACTGACTGTGTCTTACTTAATAATGACCTATGAGTACATATCCTATGAATTCAAGTTCGAAACAGCCCCTACCAAAACAGCAAAAAAACCAGAGTGTTTGTTTCAAATCAAACAAAATAACACGGCCACTTCACGAACAATAGATACACATGGTACTTAACAGGTAAACCCAAAGCTGCTTATAAAGATTATTAATTGCCCGCAAACTATTGTTATCTTTATCTGCACGTGCAACTACTTCTTTGTATTCTCACCGACGAAGGGTTGTCCAGTCAGTAATGATAATGAATAACAGAGTAAAATGAAATGATTATTTCACTTGACAAACTTTTAAAATGTTGCGTTGGTCGACCTGTTTCGTTTCTTACCAGGGAGTTAATAAATAATAGAGAAATATTATTATTCTTGGGTCAATTTTCATTTTCATGTCTAAACTCATAATGGCTGGTTATGTAGAAAACAGAATAATACCACTAATTACTAAAAAGAAAAATATAACTAAAGCTTTACAAATAAAAATAAACTAGAACACATATCACAGATCCAATAAGGCTCCGTTTGACAAGCTTTCATTCAATAACCGTGCGGAGCGGAGCGGAGCCGGAGCCGAGATCCGCAGATACGTAGCCGAACGCAGACACGGATACGTATCTTGGCGTGACCGTGTAGTTCGGGAACTTAGCACCGCCGGTGCTAAGATCACGGAGCTACGGGTCCGCGTGTAACACGGATATCAGGACAACTATTAAATACTTCGTGCCTTCCTACACCAAGGTACCAAAGGATAGACAATACATAAGCACAGCTTTCGATCGTCCGACGCCCTGTCAGACAATTGCAGTAATAATGTGTTATCGTACGTATGCCGATTACATCCATATTGATCAAAATATAAATACCTACTATCATCAATAAGTATAGTATTCTCTTCAATAGCTAAACCAGATTATACAAAAAACAGCGGTCCTTGAGTAGTCGGGGAACATTATTAAACCTTACAGTGGTCTTTGAGAAGTTTTGATTGATTAGGAAAGGAATTTCATGTCATTGTCGCAATGCAAATACAGCAGCAATATATAAGAGTAGCAAGTTATTGCAAAACAATAAAATCATAGAATTGGAAAGTCAATATACATTATAAAGTTAACAATGAGACACAAAAATATGTATAATATGATAAACACACCTGGGCTGGGATTCCACATGGTAATAACGACATCGTCTTTGAAGTGTTTCCGTATTGTCAACGTTTTGATAACTCTTGTCATTTACAATAATGGGGACTGTTACATAAAAAAATCTAAAACACGTCAAACGCGATATCGTTATAACGCAGTAGAATAGACGCCCTGGCCCGTATTATGGTCGCCCTTTACGTGGTGGATAAAGCATCGGATTCTCTTGCACATATAAACCGGTCAGAAAGTGACAGATAATTGCTCCACGTTTATCTACATCTATATAAACACGATCATAACAGGCGCGCTGTATTATGATCAAGGATCGTTAACTGCGAGCGAAATCCATTGAAATGACGTATGACAACCAGTTAGGGATGGCGATGGTTCTAAATTGATGAACTAAAATATTATGTACTAAAATAATACAAATAAATATAACTGAACAGAATCTGAATCTCAGTGTAATGTTATTATTACAGTTAAATGGTAAATTTTTGTATTGTATTTACAATTTTTATCCAAAACTCCAAATTTTTCACTTGGGACAGTGAGTAATAATTTTCGCAAATACGATGGCGAAACAACACAAATAATACAATCAGCCTTGCAGTTACCTGAAAAAAAAAAGACTTAATTGCTTGTAATCCCACAAATCTAAAGTTTTTATGGAGATCGAAAAATATTACTTCGTTTCTGACAAACAAAATAATTAAATTAAATAATACAGTCCTTTTATGTGCAGTAGTTTCTAATTAGCCCTTTTTTCTACGTCGGCCTAAAACGCATTATACCTTTGTCGCGTTTTGCCTAAACTTCATTCTTTGGTAGGATTTAGGCTATATGGTTAATTCGTCTATTTCGCTGTTGATCTATTGAGTATAATGACTCCGCCATTTGACTAAGTCGCATTTTGCCCTAAACTTCATTATTATGAAGAATGTTATTTTTTTGTTTAAAATAAGTGTCTCAAAATTGTTAATATAGTTTTTAATTTGACGTTGCTTTTCATTTCATATATTTTTTTAACTTTTTTCCAACTTTTTGCTTGAATATTACCAATGGAGAGTAAGTAAGAGGTCTGATCGCCTGTTTGTCACTCAAGCCATCTTGATCAAGCCACCATGATCGCTCAATAATGACACTAAACGTATAAAATTGCTGGATGAGTCAGTAAGTGAGTGAGTCAGGACTTTTCACTTGATAAATAAAAGATAAGGGAGTAGCTTTCTACACCCTTTCTACTAAGTACTTCGTTTTAGGGATTATTCGTTTTAGGCATAATGCGTTTTAGTCTCAATCCTGATGCAGTCTAAATGCATTTCAGTCTTAATCCCACTATAGTCCAAATGCGTGTTAGTCATAACGCGATATAGCTTGACAGCAATTTAGTCTTATTACCGATTAGTTCAACAGAGATGAACGCATATTGCTAATTAGGAAGTTAGCGTTTTATACTATGTACGACTTAGACTTTGTAGCCACATAGGCACAATTCGTTTTAGGTAGGCGGAGAACAAAGGTACCTCGATGATCAAGGTTGCATTGAAATTTTGTAAACACCGCCATAACTTCATCCAAACAAAATAATTAATTTTTCCTTTGACTTGACTTGACTGGGTAGCAACCCTAGTACTTCAATGGATTTCGCTCGCAGTTAACGATCCTTGATTATGATATGATAAAAAAAAACGATTGCATACAATTACATACTTGTAGGTAGTATATTTTTGGCATTAGAACAGCATCAAGTGATCTCAATTCATACAGGTAATTTATATATTTTTCCTAACGACTAGGTTAATTTGAGTGATATAAAATTGTCCTCGGCATTTATTTATTTATTCCCAACCAAATATTAAGTATTGAAACTTTTATACGGACTTGGTCGCGTCGAGTATAAAGATATGTATACAGTTTTGCACCTCAACTCAAAGGGATAAGGAGCAAAAGTATTTAATCTTTTTCGTACTTGCCTATACAGTTGAACTCATAAGTTGCTGTACAATTTACTACCTTGTCGCAATGACGTACCAAACTGGGAGTGGTTCGATTTAGTACATCAATAGCTGCGACAATGTACTAAAAAGGTTCAGCTACTTATGATACTTTGTTAGTAAAGTGAATAATATACATTAAGTTGAATGTTGACCAAATGATATCCAAATGAAGACCATACCGAAATAATAGTTGGCCACGTTTATTTCTTTGTTAGTTAGTACTATTAATCGCCGAAATCAGTTTAAAATATAAATTATTCAATATTCTACAAACCATTGAAAAAACATACACGTATGTATACTATGTGGCCATTTAACTTGCCATTCGCGTGACTTTTACCCGGCTGTCCGAAGGAGTGTTATGTTTTAGTTGCAAAACTGAATCAATATTAGCATAAACTTATTATCGTTCTACTAAGACTATTGTCTCCGTTTTGCACCTAACTCTATGTACTCGTATGTATATTTCTTTGACATGCTCTGTAGCTTAAACGGTTTCGCGGACTTCAAGATACGGGGTATCATTAGATTCGTCTTAACTGCGCCGCCAGAGTAACATATGAAATTTAAAATAACAAAATGGCGTCCGCGAAAAAAATATGGTAAGAGTGATTACTTTTTTAATTTTATTATAAAAATATGGGTATTAATTATGAAAGCTGATCACAAAAATATAAATATATTACAACACTTTTATGCTACAATTTGAAAGGAAAACATAAAAGTACGTAAATGTTAAAATTAATTAAAACTATTAAATTAAACTAAATTATAAAATAAAAAACTCGAGTGTAGTAAAAATATCAACTTAAAGGCGAAAAAAAAGCTCTATAATCGTTAGAAAATTGTAGGAGCAATGTACTTACTTATGTATGTAACTTGAATATTGGAAAAGGTATTGCAGGCGGGGACAAATAATGAATTACAAAACTTATTTCTTGAATAAATGCAACTTTTCGTACGACCGGCCCCGCCTGGAACACAGTGTGTTTTTTAGCCGAAGACCAACATCGTAAGGAAAACGCCACGAGCGTTTTTTTGACCTAGTTATACACCGTTGCATACAATACTTTTTCTACGACTAGGTTTCAAATAAAATGTAAAATTAATAAATTCACCGAAAATGACGAAGTTTTCCAATCTACACGCCATGAATTTTGCGTGCGAATTGTCGTATAGGTGCCAAGATTTGGTAGGCACCATCGGTCGCTGCATGGGCTGCTATACAGAGTGGAAGAGGAATGTGAACCTTCCCGAAAATGGGAGATAGTTTAGCCTTAACGCTTTATTTCCCCCATACAAACTATGTGAATTTAAGCAGCCGTTTTCAAATTACAGCCGGTTAAACATTCACACAAAAAACTACTTGTTTCAATCCTAAACATATGATTGGGTCAATGAACTTAATTGTAAACTATCTTTTCATTACACGATATTATTACGTTTATTTTGTCGTTGATGCAAACTTAGACCTGCTTGCAATGCGGTAAGAAATATTGCACGGTTTGTGAGTCTCTTTGTAAACACACCTTGAACAACTTAATTTATTTTTAACCTATAATTATGAATAAAATAATAAACATAATAACTACCTACTAAGCACAACTTGACACATTTTTGAAATAGCGACCTTGACAGACACTGAATCAGTTTGACCCTCGTATCTTCTTTAATTGTTTATGAAGATTACTCAATCTTCATAAACAATTAAAGATGATACGAGGGTCAAACTGAAAGTTTCGGGTATAGAAAAAAATATGCAGTTAAATTGAATAAAACTATTTTTATTGTTTTTCAAAGTATTCTCCTTTATATTTTATGCACTTTTCCATGCTATCAAACCAGTCATTAAAGCACTTAATGAAGTCTGAAGTAGGGGTCGACAAAATGGCCATTTTAAAAGCCTCCACTGCTGCTTCCGGCGTCTGAAACCGCTGACCACGCAACTTATCCTTAATTTTGGGGAATGTGAATAAGTCATTGGGGCTTAAGTCGGGGCTGTATGGACGATGGTCCAGTAATTCGACTTTTTCACCGTCCAGGTACTCAGTTGTTTTCCGAGCGGTGTGAGGGCTCGCATTGTCGTGGTGAAGGATAATGCGACGACTAGGGTTTTTTTTTTGGAGTTTAGCAAAGATACTCGGCAAACAAATAGTGGTGTACCAATTGGCATTGACCGTTCTACGATCTTCAAGAGGAATAGTAGCCACGTGACCCGAATTGGAGACAAACGTAGCCACCATCTTTTTGGCCGTGCTGCGAGAACGAATAACTTTTGTCGGCTTGAGCTCATCTTCGTAGACCCATACTCGAGTTTGGTTTTTATTTTGCAGGCTCATATGCATATATCCAACACTCGTCACCGGATACAATGCTAAAAACTGTATCTGAGCTTCCTCCGTTGAATTTATTCAAAGTTCTGAGGCAACAACTGACACGAGTCGTTTTCTGCTCCTCAGACAATAAGTGAGGGATCCAACGGGAAAACAACTTTCGCACGCCTAATTGTTCCTGTAAAATGATTTGTATCTGACTCATTCCAATGCCCAAACACTCTTGAATCTCCCGATATGACACATGTCGGTCTTCCTTTATCAGCTGACGCACAGCATCGACGTTTTCTTGCGTGACTGCCGATTTTGGTCCACCTTCACGCACGTCGTCCGTGAGGGATAGACGGCCACGTTGAAATTCTGCATACCACCTGTATATTGTCGTCTTTGAAGGTGCTTCATTACTAAAAGCAACCATCATCCGGTCTCCACATTGTTTTTGGTATAATCCACTTTTAAAGTCGTAATAAATCATAGCTCTTAAATTTTCACGGGACATTTCACAGAGCACTGAATCATCACCGCGCGCCTCTACTAGAGACGGCAGTGAAGGCAATATTCGTGCGGCGCAGTTGCGCTGAGCGCAATTGCTTCATGTAAGGGCCGTCAGTCTCTATTTGCACGTTGGGGAGTGCACATGATCAAAAAAGCGCTATTATGCCTTATTGTGCTGTAATTTGGTGTAATAATCAAAGTAAAAACGTGAATAAACAAAATTATGGCGTATCTTATCACAAGTAAGTATTTAAAAGCAATTTGTAGTTATTTGAAAAATGTGATTCGGGGTTATCTTGGAACACAAAATCTTTTCTTCTTCTTCTTTTTAACACAAAACCTCAACCGCGCCGTAAGCAGTCTCACCAGCCAGTGACGCCAGTAAATGCGTTAGTGAAGTATAGCGTTGCATGGCGTCATATCGATAGAGTGCGTCGATGTCCATAAAGTATCAATGCATTTTTTTATTGCCATTTAAACATTGTTAATTTTAGTTTAATTCATATTAATCTTCCTATATCAACCCTTCCTTTTAGGTTTCCTAATGGTAAATGGATATTAGCGACAGGGAAGTTAAACTGGTTTCCTCAGAAACATGATACAATTTGTTCAGACCATTTCGAGGCTGGAAGTTTCACGAAAAGGAGCACCAGAACATATTTATGTTCTGATGCTATTCCAACATTGAAACTACATCCTATTTTTACCGAGGTAATACTTTCACAAACTGATTCATTTCCTAAACCTATAATTCGGCGAACAGCTTTTTTTCCTAAACTGTGAATATTTCGGGATCATCGTGTCAAAACTCTTTAGGTTCGGTAAGTTTCATAAAAATCCTGAAGTATTTAAAGTTTCGGAAAAAAGCGGTTTGCCATATGTTTGTAAAATGAATCTGTTTGTGAAACGATTTTGGGAAAACATTAGTGAATGTCTTTATTATTATTTAGTTTGGATACTGAGAGTGTTTAGCATTGTAGTAAAAGTTATATACTTTTCAGATGAATCCGTCCATAAATATCAATAAAATTAACCACACTGGTGATATAATAGCGATGAAACGTAAAAAGGTAATTTGATAGGTAACAACAATTTTCACATCTTAAACACTTTATATGCTTATAGTCTGTAATATTCTCAGATCACCGTAGAAGTTCCACATGAAACTGTTCAAGGTGATTTATCTGATATAGCACAAGCAAAACGAAGAATGGTAATTATTATGTACTCAACATCTTGTCAATTATCGAGTTCCACATAATTTAATCACTTCATGCTTATGTAATATTTTCAGATGACTGAAGATGTGTCACGATTAAAGCCAGCCAATGAAGCTTTTGACGCTTATACATTAAATATAAAAAAAACTGAAAGTTCGTCGCAAGCTCATCCTGAACTGACTTACACACCAAATATCCAGGTCAATCCTCGAAGACGTAAATTGAAATTATAGTAAATAGAAATGAAAAACAAAAGAGGATTGACATACCCAGCTAAAGATGTTGTTACAGTTTGTCAGGAGGTTGAAACCAGGGATTGTAAAACCGGTTTAATTTAATACCTGTATTTACATTGTCAAATTATTACCGCTAAAAAATAATACCTATATTCGAATTAGAGGTATTGTTGTCATTCCGCTTTTGTTTTTATCGCTATGTATTCACTATTTACAGTATTAAATACCTGTATTCAATACCGCTATTCATTGTACCTGATAAGTGAGATGTCAATTAGACTTTAATGAACTGTAATTTCAGACTTGTCTAAGGCGAGTCTAAGTTTTTTGTAAGAGCACCGAAAACATTTACATATACAAATAAACGAGAATATTGACACTGACCGGTATTACTGGTTATGGTTTTTAGGGGTAAAGTATCAAAAAGGGGTATTGTTGTCAATTGTCTAAACCGATAATAAACTTGAATACCGGTATTCATTATACCGCTAATCAGAGCTTTAGCGGTATAAATAGTAAAGTAAATTATAACCGGTAATACCTCATTTAAAACCGGTAGTCAGAATACCGGTAACGATCCCTGGTTGAAACAGTAATAAAAAATATCCTCAACAGTGGGTACATTAAATCGAAACATACAAAACAATATATAACCACTCATGCTTTGCATTTTTGTCTTGGGGTTAATTTATTTGAAAACCTATTAACACACCAATTCGACCAAGAACCCATGAACAACCATTCAATACAATTAATAAAAGCAATAATAGAAAAATATGTGGACATCAGCCTGAACTATCTTACAAAAAAACGCAACACCAATTTATGAATACGAAGTTATTGTAACAAAACTGTTTTATTTTTGGGGCAGTGATGGCGTCCGGTACAAGTTTTAGTGTCTTGATTTTATTAAACAACACCATAAAATGATTCCTTTTATTTTGACACCTAGTTTATAATGCATGCCTAAATGTATAATGAATAATTTTTAATATTGCCAAAATATTATATTTAAAATAGTCATGTGTTCGACTTTCATAAGAATATCGATCCCTACCACAGCACTCTTAAGCACTTGCGACTTTCTTGTGGCGAACAGTTGGTCGACATCTAAGACAATACGGATACGTCATTTAAGTAGTAGTGCGTGTACTAGTGTGAGTAAACGGTAACGCCCACTGACACGCTTGATTTCCTTTAGGCGAGTCCGGTCATATTCAGATTTTGCCAGTTTAGCCTTAGGTCAAAATCTAAGTAGGTACGACTCTAAGGTTGCCACTTTTTATTTAAGTCGGATTCTCAGTAGGTATGATTCCGAATAGGGTATTGTCTATGATATCCAAGTTCCTTATATGTTAGATTATTACTAAGTCAAATTCCTAGCACTTCAGATTCTCATAGTACCGCATTCTGAGTAGGTCAGAAAATTGTATACCCAGAATCTCAGTATGTCTAATTCTAAATACGACAATTTATGTGTTGATTATATTGTGCCTAAACTTTATTCTGAGAAGGTCAGATAATATGACAGTCAATGTATGGGTACGTTAGGCCGATGTACAGTCAGAGGGAAAATCACAAAACATGTTTTGAGATTAAATAAAATACGTTTGTATTTAAATGTTTATAATATAAGAAAAAAAATATAACACAAAATGAAACTTACTTTGGAAATAAAATAAAACTTAACATTATATGATTATTTCTTAATCAAATCTAGATCGTATTTTTATTTTCTTTATTGTAGTTCGTCTAATGCTTCTATTATGTCGTTTGTTGTAATTATTTCCGATTCCGAGTCACTAAGAGAATCATTGGATGAGTCAGCCGAAGAACTGGAAGAACTACTTTCAGAACTTGAGCTGTCGGATTCTGATTTATTATTCTGGTTGTCGAATAATTGAGCATTGACATGTCTTTCATAGCTTAAGTGTGAAGCTTTTCTGAAGAAATCTATGATGCCGATAGATTTGTTCTTCACGTCCGTTACTAAATTTTTCACGTGCTGATCATATTTCAAGTCCACTTTTCGTGATTTTTTTGTTGCTCGATGAGCACACGCTTGTTTAATAATGACATCGTAGTGTTTAGCCTCCAGTCTCAAAGTGTATAAAAATTTAAATATATTCGGCTTCTTACTTAATTTTTTGTTCAGTCGATTGTGCCACCCCTCTAAATTATTAGTTGTCCGGTATTTTTCGTCAGAACAGCCAAATAAAGTCGGCGTGACCGTGGTAAACCAATATTTTTCGAAATATTTCTGGAATTTCTGGATGTTTTTCACATTCGGAAATGTTGTGATAAGTGTATGCCATGCTTCTTCAATATACTCGACCGGTAGTAGAGGTAGATATGTCAGATACCTCACAAATCTCTTACCGTCATCTTCGGTAGAAATATCCATTTGTTTAGATTTTTTCCAAATTCCTTTAATGAAATGCAGGTAGCATCCAGTTTTCTTTACTGCTGGGAAGACATGGGATACTGCATTTAGAGCAGCCAACTCGAAGTCAGCCTTATAATGTTGAATTTGTATATTCATAACCGTTTTTAATGTTTGAAACAATCTAACATACGTTTTCTCTTGCTTGTCTGGCAAAAGGGCGTATATTACTGGCACAATAGTGCGGCTGCTATCCGATTCATAGTTTAATATAGCATGAATAGTATACAGCTGGTGGAAAGGCTTGGGGACTACTTTAAAGGTCCCATCACCTAGAAATCTGTACGTTTTTTTTAATATTTTTCTCGACGATTCGCTACAGAAAATAAACAGCTTATCATCATCATCGCCGTTTTCAGCGATTAGGAAATTGTCACTTACAATTTTGGGTAATTCTACGTCTTTTATACGGTCGAATTTCAAAGAGTCGGTGCCTAAAAATTTTTTTTTCCATGCATATATAGAATCTTTTTTTGATGCGAATGTAGGCAGCAGTATCGAATGATGTAGATGTGTATGCGTTTACGCACACATAGACATGCGCGCTGCGCCGCGCGATCAGGTGGTGGTTTTTAGTAATAAACGGGCATTCACGAGTACGAGTTGTTTTACTTCAACTGGCCGACGAGAATTAAACATACCCGCGCGTGAACAAAAATAATAATAATGTCGTATATAGGAAATATAAATAATTTTGACTACAAGTGCAACGACTGGCCTATTTTCAAAGGCCGACTAGAACAATTTTTTAAAGTAAATTCGGTCAAAGACGAGAATAAGAGTGGTATATTATTAACCTATCTTACCGAGGACTCGTATCGCCTCGTGACTAACTTAGCGTATCCGGAAAAATTGGAGAAATTGGACTATGCGGCATTAGTGAAGCTCTTGGACAACCACTTCAAACGCAGACAATGCTCTTTTGTAGACAAGGCTAAGTTTTATGGAGCCACGAGGAATGAAAGTGAAAGCTTGAACGACTGGGCGGCTAGACTCAGGGATCTAGCGACCTATTGTGAATTTGGTAATGCGCTGGAGTCTAATCTCAGGGATCGATTTGTCCTGGGCATGAACACAGGCCCAGAACGTGACAAGTTGTTCCAACAGGAAGCATCAACGTTGCTAATGTCTGAAGCAATAAACATTGCAGCTCAAGCGGAATGCGCTAAGGAAGCCCGATCAGTCGTTATAAAGGAGGAGCCCTTTTATTACTCAAGTGAAAAGCGTTATGGCGGTAGCAGCGCGAGCCGACCGGCGGTCGCCGGCGGCGGCCGGAGCGGCCCCGGCGGTGGCGCGAGAGGCGGCCCCGCGGTTTCGTCGGGTCATCATGATGGTGATCGACGGTGCGCCGTATGCGGTATGAGAAATCATGATGAAGATAAGTGCCGTTTTAAAGGCTACCGTTGCCAAAAGTGCGGTGTTCGCGGTCATCTTAAGAAGGTGTGTAGCAATAGTAAGAATCCTTCGCGTGTGAATAATATTGCTTGTGAAGAAAGCGTCGACGGGGGAGTCGACCCCTGCAGCACGTGCGAAGAATGTTATAACTATAATTTAAGGTATGTGACCAACGATCCTATTAAGTTAGAAGTGTTGATAGGAACCCAACCACTTAAAATGGAGCTTGACTCGGGCTCGGGCAAAAGTGTTATTTCCGAAAAATTGTATTTGGAATTGTTTTCAAATATTAAACTTAGTATATGCGCTGTTACAATGTGTTTATACAACGGCCATAAGATTTTACCGCTAGGTTATTTCTCTGCCGCCTTATCATTTGAGAATCAAACAAAAACTTTGCCTATATATGTTGTTCAAAATGGAGGCCCACCATTACTAGGACGAGATTTTATGTGCACTTTTAATCTTTGTCTCGGTACAAGTTTAAACAGTATTAGTGATGACGGTGAGGTTGGTTCAATATTAAAGGCTTTCCCGGAATTATGGCGAGATGAGCTGGGCACTTTTAATAAATTTAAAGTCGAGTTACAATTAAAAGAAACGTCGTTACCTAAGTTTTTTAAGCCGCGACCCGTACCCTTTGCCCTTAAAGACCGAGTAGAAAAGGAGCTAGATAGGCTTGTAGACCTCGGAATATTAGTTCCGGTAAATCACTCTCGATACGCTACCCCAATAGTTCCCGTTCTGAAAGAAAATGGAAAAGTCAGAATAGCTGGCGATTATTCGGTCACTTTGAATAACGACTTAGTGATCGATAAATACCCATTGCCTAGAATAGAAGAAGTTTTTGCTAAAATTGGTGGTGGAGAGCATTACAGTAAAATAGATTTAAAAAACGCCTATAACCAGTTTGTACTTAGTGACGCGTCCCAAGATCTTACAACTATCAACACGTCTAAGGGTTTGTTTAAATACACTCGATTAGTGTACGGGTTAGCGAACGCGCCAGCTATCTTCCAAAAATCTATGGAAACATTACTTTCGGGAATAAATGGCGTTACTTGTTGGCTCGACGACATTTGCGTTACCGGGCCTACAAAACAAATACATTTGCAACGATTGCGCCAAGTACTAGGTAGGTTAAATGACGCCGGTTTGCGTCTGCAACAAGAAAAATGCGAGTTTTTCAAAGCGAGCGTTACCTATCTTGGTTATGTAATTAGCAAAGGCGGGTTGCAAACGTGTCCAGAAAAGGTCAAGGCTATAACCGATGCGCCAGAGCCTACGAACGTTACCGAGGTTAAACGATTTATAGGTATCGTAAACTACTATAGGAATTTTATTCCTAACGCTTCGTCGATCCTGAGTCCCTTAAACGAGCTGCTGCGGGGAGGCGCCGAGTGGGAGTGGGGCCCGCGGCAGGTCGCCGCCGTGCGCCGCGTGAAGGCCGAGCTGGCGGGCGCGCGGCTGCTGGCGCACTACGAGCCGGGCGCGCGGCTCGTGCTGGCCGTCGACGCCGGCCCGCAGGGGCTAGGCGCTGTGCTCGCCACCAGAGACGAGGACGGCCGAGAGCGGCCGCTGGCGTTCGCGTCGAGGTCTCTGACTGCCAGCGAGCGTAATTATAGCCAAATACACAAGGAGGCAACGGCTATCATTTTTGGGGTGAAACATTTTCACCAATACCTATATGGTTGCAGCGAACCGTTCATACTGAAAACCGATCACAGACCACTGGTTTCGATTTTTAATAAAAAGCATGGCATTTCAATAACATCAGCATTACGCCTACAAAGATACGCTATAATCTTGTCAGCGTATAATTATGTCGTTCAATACACTTCGAGTGAGAATAACGTAGTGGCTGATTTTTTCTCTCGTGCTCCTATTATAAGTACAAATGGTAGTGATCGTGAGTATGACACGTATGCCTCACTTAATTTTTTAAGTTCTTTGTCACCGGCAGTCAATTCGAATGATGTCAAACGAGCTGTAGGAAACGATAAGGTTTTGAAAACCGTTTTAAAGTATATGAAAAATGGCTGGCCACGAAAAATTAATTGTAAGGCCATATTACCATATTTTCAATGCAAAACGGACCTGCAGTTTGAAAACGACTGTTTGTTTAGAGGACACAGAGTCGTTATTCCGGTGACCTTAAGGAAGAGTATGTTAGGCGAGTTACATTCCACCCATCTTGGAATAACTAAGAGTAAAAGTAATGCGCGCGCACGCATGTGGTGGCCCGGCATCGATCGGGACATCGAGGAGTGGATCGGCTCGTGCCGTGCGTGTACAAGCCTGCGCGCGGCGCCGGCGCGCGCGCCCCCCGCGCCCTGGCCGCGCCCGCCTGCGCCGTGGCACCGCGTCCATGTGGATTACATGTCTATAGGGCAAAGGGTGTATTTAGTGGTAATAGACGCGTTTAGTAAATGGTTAGATTGTATTTACATGGATAAAGGTACTACCACTGAAGCATTGATATGTAAATTAAAACCATTATTTTCCACGTTTGGAATTCCTTCTGTATTGGTATCCGATAATGACCCTAAAATCAATTCTTCAGAGTTAAAAACCTTTTGCGCCAGCCATGGAATAAAGTACATAACCTCACCGATCTATCACCCGGCGAGCAATGGGCAGGCGGAGAATTCTGTTCGTATGTGTAAAAAAATGCTAAAATGTATATTAATGGAAAATTTGACCCTTAATGTGATACATGAGAAATTGTTATGGTACCTGTTTAATTATAGGAACTCCGTGCACTGTACCACGGGCGAAACCCCAGCGAAACTGATGTTCGGGAGAAACCTAAGGTCTCGCTTAGATTTAATTCGTCAAACTGATAACAGCATCGATGAAAATAAAAGCCCAATAATTAAAAAACATTTCGAAAAAGGAGACTGCGTTTGGGTTCGCTGGTACAGCTCTCGGAAAGAATCCTGGGTTTTAGGTACAGTGGTAGACAAAATTGGGAATAGAATGTATAAAATTTCAGTACAAGGACTCAACACAAATTGTATCCGACATGTCGACCAACTGTATAAATATAAAGGTCCACCTTTAGAGGCGAACCATTCTTTTTCAACCCCATTAACCGGCCATCAACTCATTGGATCGCCAGACCTGGTTGCGAATCAGTCGGCTAATATTGAATCAACTGCTGGTGGGCCGGTGTTTGAGGTGGAAGAGGAAGGGATGGACAACCCGTCTGTTGAAAGTCAAACGAATGAAATTGATGAATGGGATGATTGTGACAGCGACGGGGGCATTGAGCAGTGTGAGCGAGGTCCGAACGTCCAGGTACCTACTACTAGCGAGGCGTTATTATCTCCGCCGCGCCCGGCCGATCAGCCGAGCGCACAGCTATCTGGTACGGAAGGGACCTCGCTGGCAGGCCGTTTGCGCCCCAGGAGGAAGGTTAACTATAAGATTACGTAATGTTTGTATGCTTACTTATTGTTTGTTTTTGTGTGTTGTCTCCAGGTATCAAAACTAGTTGTGGAGGGATGAGATGTATGCGTTTACGCACACATAGACATGCGCGCTGCGCCGCGCGATCAGGTGGTGGTTTTTAGTAATAAACGGGCATTCACGAGTACGAGTTGTTTTACTTCACAGATCCTATAGCGATTCTTCAAAAATGGGCTGTATGGGTTCGAAAGATCCCGCTGCCTTTTCTTTGCAAGTGAACATTGCCCATTCAATAGAGTTTCGATCAAAATCGGGCAAGCATGTATGTTCACTTACTCGACAAACTGTAGTCATCTCTGAATTCATTGTTAAGGACGCACTGCACATGTTTCGGTTGGAACATCTGAAGTTTACTGTACCCGATTTATTTTTTAGTTGGTAGCAATACTTAAACCCATTTAAAAGTAGGCAGGGTCGATCTTTAGCAGTTTTAATAATTTTAAAATTTTCCTCTTCCATTTTACAAACGCCTTTCAAACTGAAAGATATTAACAGATATTAATATGACATTGTCATTGAGAATAATACGTATTATGCTTATCGTGTTTTATTATTCTAAGTGGCCAATATCTTTGATATGTATCTAATAACCTTAGTAAGTCTGAGTACCTAAGTACTCCGTGGTATTTTTCTTGCGAATTATACCTATCCTTGTCAGTATTCAACTTGTATAGAATCTGGCCTACTAAAAAATAAAACTTCTCAGAATGAATTGACATACCATTCAGATTTATTTATAAAACGACGCGATACGAATCTGACCTAATAAGAAAATGCTATTTTCCGAAACAGACTTATACCTCAAACGACGAAATACTTTTATGACCGTGACCCACTTAGAATCTGACCTACTCAGAAATTCACTTCCAGAGAAAGTGATTTCGACTTCATAGGTCATATAACAAATCTATCGGAACCAGAAACAGACTTGCGGCGAATCTGTTATGATCAGAATCCTACTTACTCATTTTTTGACCTAAGACTAAACTGGCATAATCTGAATATGACCGGACTCGCCTAAAGGCTTGATTTGTATGGAAAGTTTGGAGTATACCGTCTCTAGTAGGGGCGCGGTTCTGTGCTCTGTGGGACAATTCCATTTTCAGCAGCGACTCGACGACTTCAAAAAACAATTGAAACCGAACCATCGCTTTTTTTTTTCAATGTGGCCAGTGTGTTAAAATAATGAAACTTTATTAGATTCCCGAAACTTTCAGTGCAGCCCTCGTATTAGCACCCTCTTTCATCGTATCTTAGTTTACCTAAATTGATAAATACGTTTTAGCTTGTTGAACAAAATTATTTACGAACAAATTGAAATTGTGCTGCTGAGTAGGCATATTTCATCAATTTTCATGCTTCAAAACGTGCATGTAAAACGTTTATCAAATAAACATTATTAAGAACATTATGTACTTAACTTACGAACATCTTTGCGTTATCGTATTGGCCATCGATACATTTTATGTTGAAATGAATATGTCATTAAATTTACCTATGTCATTCTTCAAATAAATATGCCTTTGCTAGATAGATGCTTGTGGTTATTTGAATTTGCTTTTATTGTACGCGACGTGCAATAATAACGCGGCTGAAGTTTTGCGTCGATACCGAGAAACATATCCTCCACCACATCCAACGGGTGTGTAATGTTTTTCATAACAACTATTTGCGAATTTTCATGTTACAGAAAACTAACTGCATAATTTTGTTCTGCAGAAATTATTAAATAGTATAATAATAAAATGCATATAAACGAATTGCATAATTTCAAAAGCAATAATAGTTTAGTAGCATACTAATGAATCTGCATAACATACAATCAGTGTAATGGTCACTTTGTATAATATTTAATGCACTAACGTTCTTTTTTTATAAAAACCAAGCTCATAATAATCAAAGAATATAAACGCCTACTAAAACTTTTGCAATGGCCAGACTCCTCCGAAGCAAAAGTTGTATCAAACAACAGCAAAGGATTGACACTATATTGTCAAATAAAAATCAGTACTCGGAATGTGAATTTTTGCGGGCTATTGCTTCAAATTTGCAATTGAAATAAATAAAACACTTAATAAAACTTACTTAAATTACTTATTTTTTATTTTCCCCCATACCACACCTACTGACTCAATAAATAGTATAATAGTAACTTAAAAAGAAGACTAAGGACCGTATCGTTAATTATGGAAACAAATAAAATGGTGTAATCTGTATAAATACTTTTTATTACAAATTAAAACTTAAACTACGCGATTCTTAGATCTTCAAAGTGAACCATAAAAACTACTTTTAGTTATTTATTGATCCCCTTTGCCAGTTTTCTCACTTTGCTTTTGATACTCTTCATTAGCCCTTGGACATCGACTGTTTTGAAAGTTTTGTGGGTACGGATCCAGTCTTTTTTTAATTGGTCCATGTTATCTGTTGGTTTAGCTTGTTTTCGTAGCTTTGCCTTCATCAAAGCCCAAAACTTCTCGATGGGCCTGATCTCAGGGCAATTCGGGGGATTTAATGATTTCGCGACAAATTCGTCATTATTTTCTCCATTTAATACATCCATTATAATACATGGTTCATTTTTAGTTAAAATTTGGTCGTACAAATTCCGAGCCCGAGTTTTGACAGAAGACTCCTGGGTTTTGCTGCGTTTAGGCTGTTTTTGCTTTTTATACGTTACAAGCAAGTTACGTTCCTTGGCACGCTGAACCATTGCAATAGAAGTACGTCATTTTTTCGCAAAATCCCGAATCGATATCTCTTTTTTTGAGAAAAATATTCGCATATCTTTTTGTCCAAATTAGGACATGAAGGGCCTCGTTTTCTACCTCGGCCAGGTAAATCTTTTAAATTATTATTCATACTAAACCTTTTTATCGTATTGTAAACAGCTTTCAGGCTAACCCCTTCTTCTGAAGCAATCTTTCTCATAGTTATACCTGATTCTTTACAGTATTTGGTCACAATTGAATGTCGTTTTTTCTCTGAGAGACCCTTCATCTTGCAATGTATACGAATTATACAATTTTTTATAGTAAGTTTTAACACTTGACTGTATGCTTAACAGATTGACATATGACAGAAAAGACAAAATATTGTAACTTTTATTTTTTAGAGCAATTCAAACTTGTTTCCATAATTAACGATACGGTCCTTAAGTGTTCATCAACCTTTCGGATATCGTTGATATACTTACAAGGCTTATTGAAAACAGAAAAAGATAAGTTATTTATAATGGTTTTAACATAGAAAACGATTGAACCGCATTTGAGGATTTTTACGGGGTGAGTAGGCATGTATTGAGGGTTGAGTTGGGACTACAACGGAGACAGTTGGGTCATGAATAGGGAGAGTTGGTGTACTACGTACGGGGTGTACCGGGATGATAGAGAGGGGGTTGGTGTTTGTAGTTCATGGTTGTCAATTAACAGAAGTAGCCAAAAGTGTCGTAGAAAACATTAAATCGTTTTATGTAGGAGCATAAATAAAACATAATTTTGCTACATAAATAAAATATTCTCTTGACAGGTCAAGCTATAGTCACTATCCGAAAGTGTCAACCCTAGCAATTTTCCCATTTCACCCCTTCCTCCGAATCCGTTGTAACCCGAACTACGGGGTGAGCTGTGATAGCCCACTATTATATGCTTATTGTGAAAACTATGAAATGAAACAACAAATTATCATTGAAATACTAAAGTTGATAAACCCGGACCACTTTTTTTGTATATAAATCAATGTGCCACATATAAAAATAAACTTTTAACCAGGTTTGAACTTCGATTTCGTCCCTACTCACCACATTTTATTTATTTATGTTTGGCAATCAAGCAACAAGAATATAATACCGCTTTTAAATAAATTCGGCGGGAGAGCAGACGCAAACATGTACCTCCAAAATTACGTAATATAAGGCTTTATTCAACATGGTAAAACCATTTTATGTTTGACGTGTTTTCGTATTGTCAAAGTTTTGATAGCTTTCACTTACTTGACTGACAGTCGATAACGCCCGAGGTAAAAACAATACCATAATACGTCAAAGACTTATATGATTTCACCCAGTTGAATACAGTTTTTCTTGCAGTCAAACTAATTACGGCCCGTTGCTTACTGCGCGGTGCGACGTGCTTAATGCATGGAATTCATAAGTACGGCAACATACAACTGGAATATGCACTGCTGTATTAAAAAAAACCGGACAAGAGTATGAGCCAGTGTAGACAATGATCACATAGTTGATAACATAGTGCCAGATATAATAAGAAGGCCACGAATTTTAACATTTGTTGTGTAATTTTGGTCAGAAAAATGAAAAGCTGACATTGCCATAAGGACTTTCAACTGACGGTATTATTTTAAAGTGCCTATTACTAATGAATCAGTACCCACTTGAGAAGTCTGCATCATTTCCCTATTATAATTTAAATGCAAGATAAAATAATAAAGAGATACGTAATTAGTAGGTACCTGGTTGTATGCAACCAATCGAGTTTCTGTCCAATCAAGTTTCTGCCGTATCCTGAATCTGCCGAAAGACGCGTAAATGATTTTGTCTACAAGCAGAACTTGGACGTATTATTCTAAATATCCACAACAAGAGGGTCAAAAATCGACAGGCAGCTAAATAATTAAAAGAGTGCGACTTTGTATTCAACAGAATGGGACTCATTTTGAGCATTTGATAAATAAAATTGATAATTCTTGAAAATGTTAAAATTCATGGTCTTCCTTTTATTTCTGACACTATGTTATTAAGCAAAAAATAATCCTTATGATGAAGCATTTCGATCGGTATGATAAAGCTATAGGGTATTTTTTTTCTCGTGTATCGGGTTCGATTCCCGGTTCAACCATGTAATTATTAAAATTCTATGAATGCAGTTTAAATGGTTTTTTTTTAAATTAAGTTAATGTCTTCTTTCAGTAAAAAAATTCATCTACAATATTCAAGGTACTTTTGTTACCTATTTGTAGTTTTGACTGCAAGGGGCGGGGACTGCCCATAACTATAGACTAAAAATGGGACTTTTAGAGTTCAATATATTATAATATCCTAAAAAAAAAAATAAGGACGTATACCAATTTTTTTTTTTAATAGCTGTCCAATATTATCGCTATCACGTAAATAAAAATCATTTTCTTTAATAAAAACAAAAGTATATTTAGGAGGGGCGGCTAAAAAGTTGTAAGCCTAAGGTGGAAAAAGACAATATAGACAATTTAAGTTATTTTTATTTTTCAATTGAATCCCCATTCTAATTCGATGCATTTCTTACATTTATTATATAATGCTTTTATGCCGTTAAAAAAAATGTTCTTTGCTCTGGCCTTGAAAATGCTCTTCTACGGCCGCCTTAATTTCTTCATTAAATCGCTTTTCTCTTAGGTCTTTCTTTAAATTACTGTACTTACAGAAAATAGTCGCTAGGGGCTAAATCTGGACTATACGGAGTGGTTAATTTCTTCGAAACCGATTTCCTTCAGAGCTAGTCTTGCAACACGCGCGGTATGAACGGGGGCGTTGTCTTGCAAAAACAAAACGCCTTTACTAATTTTGCCCCTTCTTTTTTCAAGTATGGCTTGACGCACTTGTCTCAATAGCTCAGAATAGTAAGTTGCATTTATTGTAGAGCCTTTTGCTAAATAATCTATTGAAATAATCCATCCGCGTCCCAAAACACCGTAGCCATTATAGCTTAGAGGCCGATCTTTGCACTTTAAACTTCTTCGGCGGCCTTTCACCCTTCTCAATCTACTGCATGGACATTCAGGATCATACTGTCTGACCCATGTTTCATCAACGGTTACCCTGCGGTTACGGTTATCCTGGAGCAAATTTCGCTAACACTATCTCTGCACAAGTCTAAAAATGCCTGAGAAGTTTCGACACGCCGCTCTTTGTCAAACGCCGTCAGCTTTTTCGGTACCAAACGCGCGCTGACCCTAGTCACGTGAAAATGTGTATAAAGGAAGGCCTCAGCTAATTGAAACATCTTAATTCTTCGATCCTCCAACACTATTTTTTTATTAGCACTATTAGCGACGTTTTGATTGGTCAATACCGATACTGGCCGTCCTGAGCGGGGGTCGTCTGTGATCGATTCTCGTCCATGTTTAAATAGGCTTTTCCATAAATAGCAGCCCTTTTTTGAAAAATGCATTGAGGAGTTTTTTTTCTTTACGTGAGGAACTTAATCACAGCCCGGTGCTCGATTTAAGTAATATGCCATGATAATTCAGACATGATACTGTAAATCGTTGAATAACTCGACAAATTACAATTGTAATGACAATGTTTTTATCCATTATTTGTTTTTAAATGGTCTATCTAGTGGCCAGTACCATAATTACTTCATATACAACCTCAAAATACCTTAGGCTTAGAACTTTTCAGCCGCCCCTCGTACCAATACCGAGAATTCATTGAACGCCCCTCGTATTTGTTTATTTTGTTGATAAACTGAAAGAGATCTCTCACGGGATAAGTTCGCCTATGTACATTATCTATATTGATGCAAACATGTCTTGTAATTGTTTATGTGCAATAAAGAGTTCGCATACATTCATACATAAATAGTGCTTCCAAAATGAATATCGATAAGTAAACATCGATATTTTAATTCAGTAAATGTGTAAATATGTCTAGGGGTTTCGTATTTAAATAAAGAAAATTAAATACCTTTCACAGTTTAATTAGCGATACCGAAAGGCCGTTGTTTCAAGTGTCGAAAGTATTTGTTGGGTATGTATTTGAATATTGTTATAGTATATATTATTTTAGTTTTCGTTATTTTTATCATCGTTGTTTTAATTGAATACGTAAAAATTGGGTTAACATTTCAATACCTAGTATAAGTAGGCCCTAGGCATTAAACATAGTAGGCAGTTCTATATAGATGAACTGTATTGTTTCAGATTTGCAATATAAACGGTGATGCTTCATAGACTCATAAGCAGTGATCGGAATTAGGTGAGCTAAAATACCTATTCTTTGTGAGAGGACATAATATGGAGTGGTTACAACCGGATTTTTATTTTTTTTTGGATTCCTGGTATTTGATATTTATTCGGGTAATTATCGTAACATTAAACATGACATGTTTTGTTTAATGTTAGTTTTTAGTAAAAAGCGCTAAACAAAAGAAAGAATGTTCAAGATTTCTAAAAAGTAGTTGTAGGACGAATAATATAAGTTTTCCCACGCATTGTTTGTTTATGACTTGCAAAGGGGCGTGTTAGAGCCAAGCGGTGTAAATAATTAGTGCTCAAAAGATAAGGAAGATAATAACTATTTTAATATGTACAACCACATATTATGCCTTCAGAAGCGAGTGAGTACACCCGCTTACCTGAATATGTACATAACCCTATACGTACTTACTTTCTTATCTTTCTAGTACTAGTAGCTTACACTATTTTGACGCTAATACGCCAATCTGACAAGCAATGACAATTAATAGGAAAACACAGATTACTTAATTTACCATATATTTCACATTTTCGGATTCCTTATAATTTTAACTTTATGGCAAGAATGTTACCATTTTTACTACAAACTTTACAAACATTCTATAAGGAAAATAATGGATGTTCAACATTACGGCTAGTATTCGCAGTGCCCGGATGAATATCAAATACCCGGAATCCAAAAAAATTTTTTTTTATCCGGTTGTAACCACTCCATATTATGTCCTCTCGCAAATAATAGGTATTTTAGCTCGCCTAATTCCGATCACTGCTCATAAGTCCAAGAGCCCGTGACGATCAGTCGTTTGTTATTTTATAAAACCTGAAAGATTTTGTGTATATCTCCCCAATACAGGTGAAAACGATCCCCGAGTATGAAGTTTGGATCACGGTGTATTTGAAAGGTAACGGGTATCAAAAGTGTATAAAATTGCAACACCTCAATTTTTACAGTATAAAGCTCCGTTTTCACATAATTTTGTTTTGAATGATATTGGAAATCACGTCCCCAATTGTCAGACATTCTTTAATTATAATGAATTCTAATGAAACTTTATAAAAGCTGAATTTTATATATTGTTACGGACGTGGAGGTAGGAAACTGAGAGAAATGCACGAATACACCGATAATTAAAAGCAGACTTTAACGCATTCATTGCCTGCCACTTGAACATTCACCATGCCGCACTTTATTGTGTGCCCCAAACGCACATGTGAGTTCAGCCGACTATACCCAGTGCCTCCAATGCAAATATGAGTTCAAACTAATATGACATTGGTTTGTTTGTATTGGAATTACTCGTAGGAAATTATACTAACAAGAACACGTATAAATCATGGTAATTATTATTTTATATTCTAATAATATTGTGTTATTACTAGACCCCGGATTTTTGTGGCAATGACGTCACAATAGGGTAGTTTGGGGAGTAAATGGAACGGTGTTAATTAATACCATTTGTTAATTAATAACTTTTATAACTGAATATTTTTTATTAACCAGGAATTCACGACAGTATATTATTATTACCGCAAGTCATTCATCCAATCTGCACGAAAGAGGACGAAAAAAATATGAAAGTTTATATTTTTATTAAAAAAATTCGGCGCAGTTTTTTCAAGTTCGCGGCGTCCAAGTGCTGGAATGATCTCCCCCCTCCCATCCAAGGAGCGCACAGCAAGTATACCTTTAAGCGTAAGCTTAAAGGCTATTTGTTGACGCTCCAAAAATTCTAATTTCCCAACCAGCACTTTGTCCGCAAATTATAGTTAAATTCTTCCTTTTTCTTTTGTTTATTTGTTAATTATGTTTCAGTAAGATGTAAGCATGTAGTTTTGGTATTTATTTTGTCACTTACTACCTATAAGTATTTGTTTAACAGGATTGTTTTTATTTTTTCATTTTCCTTTATTAAGTATATTTATTTATTCGTTTAGCGTACCGTCCGTCTGTCACAAACGGAGCTGGCTGAAAATCAGCGCTGTAGGTGTTGAACACCTCAGCATCATGCTGAGCCAGTGTCCGATTCTCTGCCGCGAAGACACACTCACTACTCTTTTATTGCTCTTTTCTGTTTTAACTTTTTTCTGTGTGTCTTATGTGTGTAGTAAATAAATGTATTTTTCTTTTCTTTTTTTTTCTTTTAAAAAAAGACACGGATTTGCCACGTTGCATAATATTAACGATCTTAACGCAGGTCAAAAAATACAAATTAATCCAAGCAACCGTAACAAATCCTGCTTTGATAACCGCAAACTTTTCAAATATGCACCAATAACATCTGTCGAAGTGGAAAGAAGCTTTTCCTTTTTGACGTGGATATATTCTGCTAGAAGACGTAGCCTAACTGCAAGTCATTTAGAGCAACTTTTGATCACTTACAGAGAGTCAGTTACGAAAGAACAACGTCGATAAATTAATCAAACGACAATTGACTTATATGTAATTTATATCGTAGATGCCTGATAATGAAATTTTAATTCCATAGAACACCAATAATACCGTATTAATTAACACCGTTCCATTTACTCCCCAAATTACCCTAATGTGACGTCATTGCCACAAAGATCCGGGGTCTAGTTATTACTTATTGGGTGATTCTTATTCTTACGTGTTTTTGTGTGATTTGTAAGAATTGAATATTTTTTTTAGAGAAATCAATAAATTTTATATCAATTTACTTAGTAAATTACCTGTAACATCATGTCTGAATATAATTTTTAAAATAAAATGATTATAAAGTTGTTTAAAAAAAATTACAACTCCAAAATGTCACGGACCGTGTAGTGTGAGATTGCCAAATTTGGAAATAATATATTTTTTTCTGAAGAAATTTGATTTGTTTTCGCGTAATATTACAGCAATCCCGCAAGACTAATCTATGTTCTATGTGGCTGTAAAAATTTAAAAAATAAAAAAAGATCCTTTTTTGATTTTGAACAACATAAAGTTTGTGAGTAATTTTTGTGTCACGACCATGTGCGATACTTTAAAAATGTGGGACTCGGTAGAAAAGTATCTTTGATGCTAGTAACCCTTTTTAATATTTTTTAGAACAGCAACACAGTCTTCATACCAGTTTTGCTAAGGGCTGAATGTAGTGTCTCACAAAAAAAACAACTCATTTACATATTTGAAAAAAGGGACAACCTTAACACGTCAACGCCGTGTACGATTTTTAAAGGCAAGTGCCAGTTTCACGCTATTGTTTTAAACATAATTTGTACCTCATACAGTGCTTTTTAAGATAATTACTTAAGATTTGCTAAATCATGACTAGTTTATAGGTTATACCGAACACGTTTCAAATTGTCACGGCCATGGTATGTAAAAAATGTCACCACCATGGACTCTTTGAGTACATGGTCGTGACATAACAACGCGTGGTCGTGACATTCTATGTTATTTCAATAATTTAATGGTAAAAAAGGTAAAAAAACTAACCCTTATGGTAAAGAATTCGGTGGCTGTCTGTCCGTCTGTCTGTCTGTCACAGCAGATTTTCTCAGCTACTACTAAACGTATCGAAATTTGGCGTAGTTGTACAATTTGCGTGCCCGCATCTATTTACAAATAATAATAGACGATTTTTTTTATATATTAATTGGAAATGGGTGTAAAAGAGGGTTTAAAAGAATTAAAGTAAAGCGGTTATACCAAGTGAGTATCACATGAAAGGGCTTGTTGAGTGAATGAGTCCCGATTTGATACTCGATTATTATGTTTAATATTTACTAATAATACACTCGTAAGCAAAAATATCGAATCACTTTGCATTTTTTCATGTGAACCCAATATCTTTGTAAATTGGTTTATTTTTCTAAATTACTTAAATGTAATTACGTTTCTTGAAATATTAGTTTTATAAAAAGCTATGAAACACAAAAATTGGCCCAGAATTTTTCAGATTATGGGCAATTTCCCGGTTTGTGAGCCTTTACTCGTTACGACGTGCACGACTTGCACTATCCTTGACCCCTATATAACGGGGGTAGAGGGGGGTTCCTTATCAGTCACTTATCAGAAGTCGACCGGTACACATCTCCGCAAAGCCACTGAAGCTCAAGTCGCCGTAGTCGTCCAGCTTCTGCAAGAAGGGCGTAGTCAACGTTCAGTAGCTGCCGAGGTGAATCTGAGCCAATTACAGTTTGTAAACTTTACCAGAGGTTCCACCAAACTGGGTCTTTTACTTCAAGACCAAGAAGCGGCCGCAGAAGGTGCACATCAGAGCGCGACAACCGCTTCGTTGTACTCAATATCTCTCCGAGATCGTCACCAGACTGGAGTTACCATCCAGCAGCGTCTGCGTGAGGTGCGAGGAGTGGTTGCCAGCGAGTGGACAGTGAGAAAAAGACTCAAGGCAGCGAATTTAACACCCAGGAGGCCTGTGACGGGGCCGAGGTTGCTGGCACGGCAACGTACAGCCCGAAGAGCATTTGCAGAAATTCATAAGAATTGGACCCTTGAGCAATGGACCCCAATTCTCTTCTCGGACGAGTGCAGAATATGTCTGAATGGCTGCGACCGAAGGGGAAGAGTCTACAGGAGATCAGAAGAACGATATGCTCAGTGCTGCTTCTCCGAAAGAGTCACCTAGGTGGCTCTGTTATGTTTTGGGGCGGCATCTCGTACGACGCGCGGACCGAGCTGGTTTTCATGCCTAGCGGTGGTCGTGGCGGTGGATTGACTGCTGCCAGGTACATAACGGAAATTCTGGAAGAGCATGTCGTCCCTTATGCTGGTATTTCTGATTAGGGGTTCATGCTAATGCAGGATAATGCCCCTTGTCATACCGCAAAGGTCACCGCTGCCTACCTCCGCGAGGTGGGCATCGAGTCCATGAACTGGCTAGCGATGAGTCCGGACCTTAACCCCATTGAACACATGTAGGACTATCTGAAGAGAAAGGTTCGGGATCGGGATACTGCTCCTGCCACTGTTGACGAGTTGAAGATAGCTTTGCTGGAGAAATGGAATGGAATGGGATGCTATTCCTCAAGACTATGTTAGAAAATTAATTAGATCGATGAAAAATCGCTTAAACTGTGTCAGCAAGGCTAGGGGTGGCAATACCCAATACTAATTTAATAATAATAAATCGTATTGTATGTTAAACGAGCCTTTTATTCCGCCTACTTCCGTTATTCGTGATTTTTTTCAGCCTTTGGGCCTTGAATATTAAATTAGCACATTTTCCAATGCGTTAAATTATTAGCTTTTATTTGGTACCATAACTTTCAGATTCGGGTGGGAAATTACAAAGATATTGGATGCACATGAAAAAATGCAAAGTGATTCGATACTTTTGCTCGCGAGTGTAGGTAGATTCTATGTGATATCGAAACAATGCTGCCTGTGATCAAATAGTTCTAAGAATAAAAGGCTGATTTATCGTATTAAGCAGATGATTAGGTATGTACCTGACGGTATTTTGACAAGATCTCAATTGTGTGTGATTTAATTATTTGATGTTCTCAAAGAAGTCATAACAAATAAAAACTGTTGATTAAACCAATTTAGTGTCCTTTATTGTTTTCAATCACTTTAAACTGGGATGACATTAGTTTAATAAACTTAATATTAACATTTAGAGTGAAAAATATAGAACTGTCACATCCATGTCATACAGTGTCACAGCCACGATCAGTAATGTCACGACCGAGGCACAACCTGTCACATCCGTGTTTATGTACCATTTTTGTTTACCTTTCCTGACGGCATTAAGCTTGCTCATATGCATCGAAAATATGCTTTTGGTATATACTTTCGATGTACATCGCAATATGTCGTGAAAAAAAAAGTTTGATTTTTTTTAAGTTATCCGGAGTATTTTTAAGAATCACCCTATTGTATAAAATAGGGCATCAGATAATTTCATCGACAAATTTTCGTTACACAAAGGAAAAATATTTTGTTTCAATTAAATTTTGACATCATTTAGGTCCTTAACTATGAACAATATTTTTGCAATTCACCCGTATAACCTCGCGCTCGCACTTACCGTAGATTTTTAATGCGTTTGACCTGACACGGTGTAAGTACCATGGAAATTGTCTGATTACCGTGAATAGGTCTTTTGATAGTTCCTCAAGCAGAGTTGGGCGTAATCAATTACTTTTGGAATTATTGGGTAATCAAAATTACTATGATTACAGTTGTAATCCATTACTTTGAAATCGGTATCAGTATTACTGTTATCTTGATTCCTAGGTAATGAAGTATTAAAGTAATCTGTCTGCGTGTGTGTATGTTAAAACTTTTTAGATAAGTTACTAATCAAAATCGAGAGGGACGGGTGGATCAGAATCTCACATTAAATAAGGCCCGTATTAATAAGCTGATCTCGGTTTAAATGCTAGTCTCAAGATACGTCAAAATTAGCAGTTTTCTATGGTTTGACGTTTACTTTAACGTAACCGTGATTCAATAAGTCCCGAGACTAAGTACTAGAACAAGGTTTTTTTATAAAAGTATTTTTTATTCATCAACAGTCATACAGTCCCTCCAACGATTTTATAACTTTTCTATCCCATGCGTGTAGAACGACTTTTCTTTGGCTTCAAAATAAGCCTCCGTTGCTGCGATAACTTCACTATTTGAGTAAAATTTCTTTCCCTGAAACATTTTTTTTAGCTCTGCAAACAGCCAGTAATCGCTGGGGGCCAAGTCTGGCGAATAAGAGGGATGAGGAAGCAATTCGAAGCCCAATTCATTAATTTTGGCCATCGTTCTCACGGACTTGTGACAAGGCGCGTGAAACACTTTCTTTTTGTTCATTTGAGGCCGTTTATCCGCAATTTCTTACTTCAATCGCTCCAAAAAGCACATGTAATAGTCACTATTTATATTTTGCCCCTTTTCAAGGTAGTCGATGAAAAGTATTCCATGCGCATCCCAAAGTATAGACGCCATAACCTTACCGGCCGATTTCTGAGTCTTTGGCCGCTCCAGACGGCTTTCACCACCTGCTCCCTACTCTGCTGATTGTGGTTAGGATTCCGGAGTGCATCCATTGTCACATACCGACGTAAAAAATCCTTTTTATTACGATTCATCAGCGCCAAACATCGCTCTGAATCATTGTTACATTGTTCCTTTTGATCAGTTGTAAGCAAACGCGGCACTCAATTGGAAAAAAGTTTATTCATGGCCAAATTTGTATGTAAAATTCTGAAAACACTACCAGATGAAATCTTCACTATCTCTGCTATATCGCGCACTTTTACCTTCCGATCTTCCATTACGATTTTCAGGACTTGGTTAATATGTTGATGAGTCACTGCTTCATTTGGACGACCTGAGCGTTCCCCATCATTTGTGTCCATGCGACCGCGTTTGAAGTCGGTATACCACCGACAAATGGTTGCTCTAGAGGGAGCTGATCCCGCATAACATTTTATAAGCCATTGCTGTGCTTCAACGGCATTTTTTCCTATTAAAAAACAATGTTTTATCAACACGCGAAACTGGATTTTTTCCATTGTAACGAAATTAAAAGCATAGCGTCACTTAAATGTCTACAATATCAATATTTTATTGTTCCATTTTTTAAATTTGACATCTCCTTTATTAACGGCCAGTACTTTTTAAAAATAAAAAGTGTCTAATACAGTATGTAACATGACGAAAAGCAAACCTTTAAACCCGTTAATGTTTAGGTGGAGAATAAAGCTATGGTGAGTTAATTATTGAAGTACTAACGCTTTTGCATTAAACCGTTTAATATTTATTTTTTCATTATTATTCTTACAACACTCTTTATTTATTGTTTACATTGTTGTCTTATCAATTTAAAGGTCAAAGAGTGGTCAAGGTCAGCTAATAACACCCATGTGACAGTCACAGTCATATCATGTCAGTTCAAATAAGGCTGTGTCTACACTCACCATTAAATGCGACGCAGTTCAATGTGTCGTCCACCAGTCGCTCTAATTTGACGCAAACGACGATGGTTATTGTCATGAACGCTACGTAGTAAATTTGGATTCTGCTGGGCACGCATTTTAATTTGGTCAAAAGCCTGTATGATTCGTAATTTCATCTCTTCTTGTGTTCCGGACTCTTTTTTAAATACCAGCTGTTTAACCCAACCCCAAAAGAAAAAATCTAACGGCGTCAAATCCGGTGAACGGGCCGGCCAAGATGTAGTATCTGAGAAACGCCCAATCCATTGGTTGCCGAACATTTCATTTAGTCTCTGCCTTACTAGAACAGAAACATGTGGCGGTGCCCCATTGTGTTGATACCAAGTCTGTACGTTTTGGGCTAGAGGTAAATTATCCACATAACGTCTGAGAGATGTATTTAGAATTTGAAGATACTTAGCTCCGTTTAATGTACCATTTATAAATACTGGTCCAACAATGTCATTACCTCTTATACCAGCCCATACATTAATCGACCACCGAGTCTGGTGAGCTAACTCACGACCAACGTGAGGGTTTTGATGCTTTTTAGCCCAGTAATGAACAACTCGCCGATTCCACATTGCGTTCCTCGTAAATAAACTTTCGTCTGTCCAAATTATTTTAGTAAAAAAATGACGGTCTTCTGATATTTTCTGCAAAGCCCAATTTGCATAATCAACTCGCTTTGAATAATCTTCGGGCTTTAAAGCGTGAACTTTAGCAACGGAGAATGGGTATTGTTGATCTCGTTTTAATACTCGGTGGACGGCCATATGATTAATACTGATGTGTAATTGCCCTTACAATGACACGGGCGTTAGTTGGCCGTCTTCTTAGAGGAAATCTTTCGGCGTATAATCTAAGAGTGGCACTTCCGTTGCATTGGCACTCACCATAAATAAGTATCATGTCCATGATCTCCTCAGCACTAAAATTCGATGGTATATTTATTATTTTTATAATAAAATAATCTATCAACATGAAGACATCAAATTGACATGATACGTAACATGTCATATTAATTTCGACTTTTTTTGTGTCGTACTGCACAGGTAGCACAAGTAGTATTTTCTCGCTTGTCGCTCAGTACGTCTCTATCATTACAATTTAGATAGAAAGGGAGATCCGAGCCACAAACAAGTCGCGGCCAGATGTGCTAGCCGTGCTGGGCGAACTGGCTGAACAAAACTAAATTGACAGTAATGTCCGCTCAAATGACAGATCAGATGTGTAACCTTGTATGTATATTGTAGCACAAATAGTATTTAAATAACTTTTAATTCGTTTAACATACGTTCAAAGTGTACCCCAACTGAAAATGATATCGACAGTGATACTCGCGATCATAGTTGAAGCTGCAGTGCCAAGGATTTGTGGAATTACTTAATTATCAGTTAATGTTTATAATTATTGTCACAGGATGGTTCAAATAGTGTTAACCGACTTTGTAAAAAGGTAACAGTACGTTTTTGCATAAATTAATTAATGGAAAGATAATTAACAAATACTAATAAGAAGTGTGGTATTATACTAAACTAGACCTGGCCATCAACGTGTTCAAAGGTTTGCTTCTCGTCATGTTACATACTGTATAGGCGCCATTTCCAAGTTAGTCTCGGGACTTATTGAACGATCTAGTATCTTGAGATGGGCATTTAAACCGAGACGAGTTTATTATGACAGCCATAAGAGTCGAACAGAATGAAGAAGTTGCTGCCAGTTGAACTTCATAGTTCTTAACCGGATTGCCTTCAAAATCGATATCTGGGGTTCCTCGTGATTCCTGAATATCAGTACTCATAATTACAAAAATGGCCGCCATTTTGAACTTTATAGTTCTTTAACGCAATGCGTTCAAAATCGAGATCTGGGATTCCTCATGATTTCTAAATAGGTCTGTAGTCAGAATTGAGAAAAATGGCCGCCATTTTGATATTGGATTTTCTCGCATAATAGAATTAAACATGTAAAGATTTCGCATAGCTCTTCATGACAACAAGAATAGATTAGATTACACAATAATGTCGCAATTAATTAAATACTATGCAAAACTGCAGTTGCACCGTTAAGCCTTCATTTATGTAGGCAGACAAGTTAGGCAATAAAGTAATATCGATGGTTCAAAAGACAAAATGTTGTATTTTTGTGTTCAAATGCCAAATATTCTAAATAAACCCGTACAGTTTGCCGTTAATAAAACAACCTTAGTCTTGTAGACCATCGTTATTTATTATACCGATCTATTAAAATGAACACGAAAGCGGCGCCGAGCCAGCAGGATAAATCCGTGCCATTATTCATACAAGCAGTACAAGGAAAGGGATCTACACGGGACCGCCCGTCGTGTCTGCCAAATTGCTAAGGCCGATACGATACGATACGATACGATATGAACATCGTGTCTATCTCACACCTTGTTCACCCGATATTATGAATAGTGATCGGCCGGACGGAGCAAAACTTTAACAAAACTTGGAAAGCTGACATAAAGGAGGACTTTCAACCAACAAAAATAACAATATTATTGGCAGAGTAGTGTTCAATTTAACTCTATATGAGAGTCTCGGATTTGGTAAAAGCAAATTAATATATTCATGGCTGTAATGTAAGTGTTATTAAAGTTTTGCTCCGTCCGTGCCGATCACTAACTATGAAGTATGTCGTATCATAAAGTTCATAACAACAATAATGGTCTAAGAACTGGCCACGGAAAATGTTGGTGTATGATGATATACCATCATTATTGCCGTCAATGGGATGGCATGGCATCCGTTCATCGGTGGAAGAAGGCATGGTAAATGGCGAAAAGAAAGCCCTCAATATGCATATTTTTTAAATTGCTTATAATGCTTCATCTCTTTTCTTTACATAGTATCAAACAAAGTCGATTTCCGCATCAGTCGTCAGTATATCCGGTAACTCCTCCTAGACCATGCAATGATTTTTGATGGGAATTTCACCATGAGTTAGATAATATTTTTTCACGAAAGGTTTGTTATGTATAATTTCTTTTAAAATAATAGGTAATAGGATCAGTCGAACTGCATTCGGCTTTTGGTAAAAAAACTTCATTTACTTTTTGAAGGCGGTTTTTAGTTTTTTATAACATTAATCTTATTCCGTGAGTGTTCATGATAATTCTGTTATTTCGTCCCACATCTCCATTATAAGAAACAAGTAACGCCGCGGGAAAGTAATAGTCATAATGTTTAAACCATTTGAATGTGCTTCGTCATAGTCGCTCAACTATCTTAATCAAGATATCTTATCCCTACCCTTGAAATAGGTACCGCTGAGGAGTTCCGGTGGCCATCAGTGGTCTTCATCATCAGTTCTACTTCAACGAATGATACTTTTTGAATGCAAATGCTAGACTTGTTACTGAACATTATTAAAATCGCTATATAAATATATTCCCATAATATTTAAGGAGTTCCCTCGATTTCTCCAAGATACTATTATCAGATAATTTCTGAAAATGGGACCAAGTAAAAAGTCTACCTTTAAAACAACAAATCGGTCCAGCAGTCGTTAAGTAATCGGGGAACATATGTAAGTACATAAAAAAATATCCCGACGAAATGACAACCTCCGCCTTTTTTTGAAGTCAGGTGTAAGTAAATTCTGGTTTACGCGCGTTATTTTTTACAAAATTTAATTAATTGTGTACCAGTAAAAGAAATTAGAAAAATGAATTATATTATGTGTGTTTAGATGGCGCTTGCCAGGCAACAGCAACAAATAAAACCGGCCAAGTGCGGGTCGGATTCGCGCACGAACGGTTACGTACCATAATACCATTATGTATGCAACATTACACTATTGTTATAACCTTTTTATTAGTTTAACCTGTCCCGGTGTTTGTCTGAAACCGAATCACGTTTGTTGTGTATGGGAGCTCACCTTAAATACTTATATTATTTTTACATACATACATACATAACATCACGCCTTCAGTCCCATAGTGGGGTAGGCAGAGCTACAGAAATACCAACAACTCCAAAGAAACATGCTGATAAATTCTGTAACCACATTTTACACAAGTAGGCTAAGATATTTACCAGTGTTAGGTGAATTTTCAACTACTTAAATATAATAATATTAGTATTCACGTTAAAAAGACAGGAAAAAAACACGTTTGTTGTATGGGAGCCCCACTTGAATATTTATTTTATTCTGTTTTCACTATTTGTTGTCAAAGCGGCAACAAAAATACATCATCTAAAATGTGAATTGTCTAGCTATCTCGGTTCGATATACAGCCTGGTGACAGACATACGGACAGTGGAGTTTTAGTCCCATACCCTTTGTACCCTTCAAAGACACATTTGTTTTGCAGATGGAGCTAGCTAGACTATATAACTTGGACTTGCTTTTAAAGCCATGTTTCATAGTGCTAAGTCAGATTGTTGATTTTATAAACATGTTAATTTGTTCGTTATTACTTCAAGAAAGTAATATTTTCTGTTAATTTTGACTGTAATAATCTTTGTAAAAAAATAAAAGGCTGATTTAATTACATACGGTGCTATTATTTCAAAATAAATATTTTATCATATTAAGTGACTAACCCGTCGGAGCCCAGTGACATCAATAGATGTCATACCTTTAAATACTAATTTCGAACTTTATTGTTGATTGACAAAAGATTTAAAATGCGAATTTTAATGATTCAATTATTAGGTCTCACGGGTTCCGAAAAGTTAACTGAGAACCCAGTGGCTAACTGTTACAAACCCCCCGGTTAATTGTGTACTATGGTGTGGACACTGTTAGCCGATTCCCATATTTTTTTTAGATGTTATTACTGCAAAAATCGTTGAGAAAATTAACATTTCTTAAATGCCAATATAACAAACCTGCCTCATGGCTGGAATAAAGAAAAGTTTTCTTGTAATGAATAATTTAGGTGTGATGGTTTGAAATTTGTGTGGTTAATTTATGAACCACTCACCCTACCTCTAAAATGTAAAAAATAATAAGTATTGGCCCTATAAGTTTAATTAAAAGTAGGTAATTAATATTTTGATACAAGCGTCGTCGCGTAGGAGTAAGGGTAGGTAATAATTTTTGATAATAATTATAAGTGTCGACACGTCGGGGTCCGCTAAGTAAATGAAATAATATAAAATACCCCAGCTACTTAGCGGTCCCCAACGTGGCGACCGCTACGCGGCTCTGGCTCGGCGACGTGGCTCTTTAACCTCTTTCAAAGGCTGTCACGGTTCTGTACAGATAGTTCCAAATTCATATAATATGGTATGTTATGGAATTTCAATTCTTAATTAGTGGACGCTTATCAAAATCGAACCCAAATTCAAAATCGCTCGACTTTACTGGACAATTTCGCAGCTGTCCAGGAACTTCACAGTCTTGGCTCCTACTTACTGGTTTGATGGCAAGATAGATAGATTACATATAGCATTTTTGAGAAAAAAATATTGTCATCATAGTGAAGAATGACTAATAGTACCAGGCCGATAAGAAGTAAATCCTGACTGTTATTCTTGTGGAGGATCAGCTCCGGCTTCTTTAAATTAAAAGACATCAGGAACGTTCTGGAGAGTCCTTTATTCGAGCAGCCATCTTTTTACAGGAGGGAAGAGGAAGAGGAAACGGAAGGGACCACACACGAGTTGCTATATAAGTGTTGGGGTTGCCTTATTAAATACGTAACATCTCCCTTATCAAAAGAAAGAAGACACTAAGTTCCAGTGAACATGAAACGAAACGTAAGTACACATTTTTTTTTTTTTTAAATGACATGACAGTGACACTTGTTTGACTTTGACACTTGATAACATAATAATAACTAGGTTAAGTTTATACAATAAAAACGATTTAAAGCAATGTTATGGACCATTAATATATGTAGTGCAACAATAGACTTAAAGTTATTCTTATAATTACCAAAATCTACGGGGCTTTATAATAGCTCTACCGAATGACGAATAAGTTATGTTCGTACGGTTTGTTGGAGTGTGTTGTGTGTTTGATACGTTTGCTTGTTACAGGTGCAGGTATCTGGGCTGGAGTAGAACAAGGAGACTGATAACGTGACAACGGCGAAGTTGAAGACAACTGTGGACTACAAGGCTGCGAACGATTAATGGACGATTCAGGACCATCATATAATTGCAGTGATTGCGACGGGCTATGACTGCTGTAAAGAGACGATGACGGAGATACTTTAGGTTTAAATATATGTTGACGATTACGACGAAAAACACCATCGGGAGACACAATAGTGTAAGACCTTGGTTGTGGACCTATATTTGAAACAGTACCTGGGGTCCAAGCAGAGTCTGGTTGTTTCTTGAAGTAAATACGATCACCTGTATTAAGCGTTGACAAAGGCTTTGCATGTTTATTATAATAAACTTGTGAATTATGCGTTTGTTTTTTCATTTTGTAGGATATAGACCTGTAATTAGGTATATTAGGCTTTAAACTTTGTTCTAAAACTGGAAGTTTACTACGGAGAGACCTGGACATCAATAATTGAGCAGGTGAATACAAATTGCCTTTAGGGGTATTTCTATACTGCAATAGTGCTAAATGGGGTCTGTATTATCAGCAAAGCATTTCTTTAGCATGTTCTTGATAGTGCCTATGGTTCTTTCTACAAGACCATTTGACCGTGGCAAGTAGGGACTTGATGTTACATGATGTATTTGCCAATCTGAAGTGAAATTATAAAACTCTTTAGAGTTAAATGGTGGACCATTATCTGAAATTAATGTATTAGGGATTCCATGTCTGGAGAAAATAGACTTTAAATGAGCTATCACAGTTTTACTAGTTGAATCACCTCTTAGCTTAACAAGTTCAACATATTTGGAAAAATAGTCGACAACTATAATGTATTTCTCTGAATTAAGATCAAAAAGATCTGTACCAACTTTATACCATGGAATTAGTTTTACTTCATGGGGTTGGAGTGGCTCTTTAGTATTGCTTCGTCTGTTTGTTAGACATATATGACATTTATTTATGTAAGTTTCAATATCAGAGTACATGTTTGGCCAATATATCAAATCTTTAGCTAAACTCTGACAACTATGAATACCCTGATGACCTTCATGTATTTGTTTCAGGATATCATTTCTCATGTTTAATGGTACCTTTAATTATATGCAAGTCTGTTTTCAAGGGAAAGTATGACCTAATTAATTCTGGAACTGACTTCTTATGTTCCGGCCATCCTGACTGACAATATTTAATTAATAGAGACAATTCTTGATCCAAGGTGGTTTGTTCTTGGATCAATTTAAGTTTATTTGGACTGACTGACAGTGATCTTATGACAAAATTGACATGTAAATCTAGATCAGAATCTAAGTCTAGTAATGACAAGTCTGGTAGGGCAGCTCTAGACAAGGTATCGGCGACGTAAAGATATTTGCCGGGTTTATATGTGACATTTAAATCATAAGGCTGTAATCTTAACATAATCCGTTGCAGACGCGGAGGTATATTATAGATTGGCTTGTTAAAAAGCGAGACAATGGGCTTATGATCCGTTTCGACTAATGTATGACGTCCATATACATATTGGTGAAACTTTGTACAGCCAAATAAAATAGCTCTTTCTCTATCTGAGAATATGACTGTTGGCAAGGACTTAATGAAGCTGATGCATATGCAATAGGATGTTTATCATGGGATATAACAGCACCCATGGCGTCCTTTGACAAGTCGACTGATAAAGTGATAGGTTTGTTTTGATCATAATATGTCAAGACTGGGGCTTTAGTAATATATTCTTTTAATAAGTTAAACTCTAAACTGTGTTTTTCTTGCCATGACCATTCATTATCTTTAGACAATAGGGTTCTCAAATTGGATGTTTTTTCCGACAGATTTTCTATGTATGAACCTAAGTATGTAATCATGCCCAAAAACCTCTGTAATTCTGTGATATTGTTAGGTATTGGCATGTTGCAAATTGCCTTAACTTTAGTTTCATCTACTCTAACACCATCTTTTGAGAAGATGTGTCCTAGGTATTTAACCTCTTCTTTGCAAATATAGGACTTGTCTTTATTAAATTTAATGCCTAATTCTCTAGCTCTGTCTAAAACTAGCTTCAAAGTAGCATCATGATCTTCTTTTGTGCGACCAATTAAAAAATCATCCATCATGATCTTGACTCCAGGGATATCACCAAATTTATTACTCATTATAGAATGAAAAAGCTCTGGGGCTGCATTTATACCAAAGGGAAGTCTAAGATATCTATATCGACCTTGAGGAGTGATAAATGTGCACAATTTCGACGAGGCTTCATCTAACTTCAACATGTAGAAACCTTTGTTGGCATCAAGGGTAGTAAAATACTGTGACCCTGTAAGACTATACTTGATCTCGTCAATGGTGGGGAATTGATAGTGAGGACGCATAATGGCTTTATTTAATTTCCTGGGAACAATACACAAGCGAAGTTTACCATTCTTTTTAGAGGCAATGACAATAGAACTTACCCAGTCTGTAGGTTCTTCGACTTTGACAATGACCTGATCATTCTCCAATGATTGTAATTCTTCTTTCAGTTCCTCTAAAAGGCTGAAGGGAATTCTGCGACAAGCATCGACAGTAGGTACTGAGTCTGGCTTCAGTGACAAGTGACATTCATAACCTTTGAGACGACCTATGCCTGAAAATAAATCTTCATATGCTGAAATTAAAGTGTCATTATTGTGTGAATCTTGTGAGTTGACTTTATGTACTCTTTTAATTAATTTTAACACTTCACAACTGTTGCGACCAATTATATTCCTACATGGCAAGTCTATGATGTGGAAGTTGACATTGTATCTTTTATTATCATGTAACACAGGAAGACTACATTGACCTACTGTTGGTAGCACTTCGCCTGAAAAGGTCGATAGTTTATAGCTACTTTTTGTAATATTTGACAGTGGCAGTTTTAACTGTTTATAAGTGCTGAATGAGAGAATATTGGTATCTGCACCAGTATCAAGCAGAAACTGTATGTTCTGGTTGTTAATTGACATGTCTGTTATGTAAGCATTATTGTTGACGTTTATTTCATTTAAAAAGAGACTGTTTAGATAATGTATGTCTAGGCCATTACCAATGTTACTGTCATCCTCTACAATTCTAATATTTTTTCTTAAGCAACACTTCGCAAAATAGTTCATCTTCTGACAGTTGTTGCAGATGACTCCTTGTGCCGGACATCTTGTTCTGTGGACTTGACCGCATTTGTTGCATGATCTCGGCTTGGCTTGACGATATTGACTGCTGGACGCTTGATGACTTGGAGTATACGACGCTCGACTATTTGACGACTGACGGTATTGACTGCTGGACGCTTGATGACTCGGAGTATACAACGCTTGTCGATTTTGACTATTTGACGACTGACGATTTTGACTACTTGACGACTGACGATTTTGACTACTTGACAACTGACGATTCTGACATGTTGAAGCTTGACGATGCTGACTGCTCGACGACTGACGGTTATTCCTTATGACACATACCTCGTTCTTTGAGAGCTCTTGTGCTTCTAGTTTAGTGTTTCGCATGGTCTTGGCGAGACTGACTGCTGCGTCGAACGAACTAGGTTTTTCAATAAGAATGCGTTCCCTTATGTATGCACATGACTGGTTTAAGTTCCAAGAGAAAATGTCTTTTACTATATCATCCGACAGACTTTCAAAATTACATTTGACGCTAAGGTTTTTTAAATCGGTGGCATACGACTCAATTTCTTCTGTCGGCCCTTATTTTCTATTGAAGAGTTTGTGTCTCTCAATAGATATATTCACTCTCGGTGTGAAGTAATCTTCAAATTTGGAAAGCAATTCCTTAAACGTGACGTTAGTCATGTCTACGTTGAAGGAGTAAAATATATGGAGGACATCGGGACCCATAGTGTGCAATAAAATAGCAACCTTTCGACTGTCCGTGACATTTTCCAATCCATTTGCTGCTAAGTAGATGTTTAGACTGGTCTTGTAATTTTTCCATGCCAGTGACATGTTTGATGAATTTAAGTCTAGGCCAAAGTTACACGATGGCAATGTTGTAGGAGGATGAACGACTTGCGGCGTCGGCAGCGTCGGGTTTGGGGGGTCGGCCATTATCAACTTCACTTGTTGAATTTACTAACTACTTTGCAAGTTTTTAATACTCACGACGACGTTCTATACTTTGACGACTTCTGACACCATGTTATTCTTGTGGAGGATCAGCTCCGGCTTCTTTAAATTAAAAGACATCAGGAACGTTCTGGAGAGTCCTTTATTCGAGCAGCCAGGAGGGAAGAGGAAGAGGAAACGGAAGGGACCACACACGAGTTGCTATATAAGTGTTGGGGTTGCCTTATTAAATACGTAACACTGACAACTGTCACCATAGTACAAATTAAAACCTCAACCCAAGAATAGGTAATAAATTGAAGTGCAAAGACAGAAAACAGGATTTACTTCTTATCGGCCGGGTATTATACATAGAAGTAACTAAAAATAATATACTGCTGATAATATATCGCTTAAAGTTTTTAAGTATTAGTGATATTTGATTTTGTGATAAAATAGCTGTGGCAACGCTAAGGCAGAGCTCGTTTGCGTAAGTGAAGATACACACACACACAAGTATTGGCCCACCGCTATACTAACTAATACAACTATACTAATTAATTACTGGTGAGCTTACCTGAAGGTGGAATAAAACTCCTTCGCAACTCTTGATCTGCTCTTTCACATTGCTGTTTGAAAATATATGCACTACTGAGCTTTTGAATGCACTCAGAGCAGACTTTGTCTGGAAGACCATCTCCTTCAAATACCTGCGACAGACAATGGAAAAGGTCCTTTAGTTTTAGTCAGATAAATTAATGCAGTAAATCGTGAGCATGACATTGCGATGTCATGAATACTTTCCCATGCATTCGAGGAAACATTCGTCGGGTGACAAGCAAAAGTCACTAAGTACCAAATTGACACAAGGGAGATAATCCATGTTTTGATATTTTTCGACTTAATAAATCCGTATATTATGTACTTCAATCAAGTGTAATGCATTTTTTCAGTATTAAAAAATGTGGCAAATATATGATAATGCAAATATTAATAATATCATCTGTAGTTTAATAGTTATTATGCATAATGAGTTTTTGCTGCCGCAGTTTTGAAAAATCAGTGTAGGTATATAGTGAAACATTTGTATGAACAGCGGTAACCTTTATTAAAACTTTACACCAACTCGGTAATAAAAATAAACTAGTTTATCTTGGCAATTAAGGCCCGTATCGATAAACTCGACTTGAGTTTGATGCCCGTCACAAGATGCGTCACAAGACTGAGCTTTAATTAATAAACATATTTCAAGTCGTGAAACGTAATCCTTGTATCAAACGAGGCGGCTAGTTGTATGGAGATCTAATCCTGATCCCGAGTATGGTCTTTTGGTGACTTGAGATAGTTGAGATATCTCAACACCCGAAAAAATGGCGGACGCACTGCAAAACAGTCGAACATATATGGTTTCTTTTTATCAGATTAATCGGTTTAAGAATAATAAAGTGTCATTTATAAAATGTAAGAAGCAAAATTTTACATCTAAAACCTATTTCAATAATAATTATAATAATACTTAAATCGAAGTTTTGACTTTGCCGCTGTATACAACTGCCTTCAAAAATTGTGTGCTATGCGTGGTGTTAAGGTGAAACTATTATAGATGCTAGATAATTTATATTAGGTATAAAGACATCGGAAACAGACCTACCAAGCCGGCGACACAATATTTGCCCTATATGTTTGTGTTTAACCATAATGCGCAATCCGGAGGCGCGAAAAATTTACCTCCCATCCACGGGCTCATTTCACGTAAGTACAATTTACATTTATTTTATAGTAGGTACAGTGCACTCAAATACTAAGCCAATGCATAATTATCTTGTTATGTAAGAAATATTGATACTAAAATCCTACCAATATTTTATCATAGCCAGACCTACCCATCCAACTTGCATCCAATCCTATTTCAACAATCTTAACCCGATTTAAATCGCATCCACAATGTGTCTAATATTTTTATTTGCTGCCGTATAGAAAACCAATAAAGCTCATTTAATACTTTGTTAACGATAGATTAATATAAACTTTATACTATAAGGTCTTGTAACTAAACATTTCGTGAAACGGGTTGCTAAAGTAGAGAGGAGAGGGGCGTTTCGTGTTTTTGTTTTGTTGAAAAATTGATTGACAATGACATGTCAAACAAAGACAGGGCAGGCATAGTTTAATTAATAATTTTATTTTCTTTAAAAACGTATACACACTCAACTAGTAATTAATAACAATTTCGGGTCCTGTCATAAACGCGGAGCAAAAAGAGCACTATAGATACCTATGTGAAAAATAATCGTGAACCACCCGAAGAATCTTGTTTCTATCATTTGTGATTAGATAGTATGTTTAACTTTAATTCGTTTTGTAAGTTGTCGCCAGTCCAATAATGGGAAACTTGGATAACATGGCGAGGTTCGCCGGAAATAATCAAGGATGCAATAAAGGGATTTGGAATATTTTGAGAAGTCAGTGTTCACGAATCTCAGTAGCGGACCTACGCAGTTGATGACTATGGCAATTCGCTTGCCAGTTGCTAAACAAACTTGAAGTATAGGTACTTTTGTCTTTGTAAACTTATTATAGGTTAGAAATTTGTTAACATTATGTCTTCATGTCTTGTCTTGTTCTACATAAAAGAGGTACTTACGTGTAAGTAAAGTTGTAGATTAGTTCTATGGTACAAAACATTGATATGAATAATTAATAATATTAGACATGTCATTTTTATTACCTGGTTTTTTCAAAACGCTAGTGCCTTAAGTTTTACAACTCGCAAGTCCAATACCAATGTTCAAATAATGAATTGTCAAGTGATCAAACATTATTGGTCTACTATCATAGCTCTACATGATCATTATAAAGAGTAGAAAAGAGGGTAAATTCATCTTAAAACTTGAGAATATTTAAATAATGTTCGAGACATTGCTCGTAGAAAGTTAAAATATTTTGTTCAGGTTAACATGATCTTGATATTATTAATTGAATGAACTAGCCTCAACCTAGTCTGATGTGTTGAGAAACTAAGTGCAACATTTTCATTCTCAGATGAACCAAAACAAAACAAAAAATATTTTGTACTTATTGCAGCTATGAAACAATATAATGCAGTGAATCAGTTACAAATAGAATCAAGTAGTGAGTTGATTTTAAAACCTGTAAATGTGTTAAATTTGTGTTTTATTTATGAATTAAACTTGCTACATGATAATACCTAGTAGTTTTATTTATTGGTGAAGACATTTTGGGTCCCATTATGCTTGAAATTTAATACAAATTATAGGTACCTACTCGGACATTATTTAACTCAGCGTAATGGAAGTATTTGGATCCTACATAGGTACGTACCAAAGGTAACCATAATAGGCTCTCTAAAATCTATCTTTTCTAGCAGCCTCAAAGTGATTATGGAATACAGAAAGGCTGCTTTGTATGTGGCAGAGCAATAAAACAATGTTATTTGATTCTCACATATATATTTACTTTTTAAACCCCAAATCAACAAGGATCCAGGGTAATGGTATTGGTTGATGATGTTTTGGTGTTTATATTGTAATTATGAATTTTAATGTTTTTAGTTCATACACTGAGGCCCTTTCAGATCAGTGTTCTCTGATTTTAAATATCAGTGTGACCATGGTGTACTTAAATTTATTCATTTTAACATCAGACTTTCTGATTTTAAATATCTGTAAACTTAAATTTATAAACATTAATCTCTATCCTTGTCAGCCTACAATCAAGTTTAATGTTATAAATTTTGGTTTAGAGTTATTTAAAATTTGACAGCACTGATCTGAACTGGTCCACCTGTGACATGATAACTTCCACTTAGGCTGAGTTGTTTGATCAATAGTTAACTGAACTAAGTAATGGTTAAATTTCGAAAATTGGACACATGTCATTTCCTTGAGATTTTACCATTAGTTATGATTTTTAACAATTAGGTAGTTTAACTACAATTCAAACAGGGGCCTTTTGCATATAAAATAATAGCTTATATTATAAGCGGAAATTTCCCACAGTATGTAAAAAGAGACTTGCACTTGTATTACAAGTTACAAGCTTTTATGAAACGGGCCCCACCTTACCTTGAGAGGAGCAAGTCCAGTGTCACACCGACAAGTGGCCTAATGGGATATGTGTATGTATGTAAACATTTTATTTTACAAGGAAAAGAGATAATAATTACATAATAGAGAACAATAAAGCATAGATTTCTTCCAGTAGTGCATGGATTATTATTGTTAATTGTAGGTACAATGACAAAAATATGGTTTTATTTGCTGAACAGTTAGTACAAGTTCCTGCAACTCGTTTGTCACTTGGTAACCCTCCACCTAGTCTATAAACAAAGAAAAACCAATAAATAAGGGACAACTGAGAAAATACAACTTGTGCTAACCACTGTTATAAAATATTCATAAATAAAACATTCAGGTAAACTGCAGTTGAATTTTAATTGAGAAAATAATAATTATTAAATATTGTTATCAATAACACATAAAACACCAGTTTTCCAGGGGACGGCAGACCATAAATCTGAAAATAACAAAAATAATAAGTGTAATGAAATCGTTTTACACACTTTATTAACTGTTTAGAAATTATGTTAGTTTGATCTTTTAATTTACATTTCATACTAAAAGTTTAAAAAATGTATGCATATTTTAACAACAATAATGCACATAAACTGTCTATGTATGTCAAAACTAACTAAACTATCTTTGATAAACCACATTCAAATAAGAATTTGTCTAGTAACTCTTGGTGATCATAAATAGCCTTGATCATATTTAACCGATACACTGAGGTAGTTTGAGGACTGATTAATAATAGATTCGTAATAACTTAAAGCTGTAGGCAAATTGGCAGCTTAAGAATGTTACCTACCTGCTTCAATATCCTGATAAAAGGGAAACATTGTAAATTATGTATTTGGCTTCTTCCCCTGTATGCGCTTTCATTTTTCATCTCAAGCTGAAGGAATTCTTCCAGACTCCAGCCCTCGATATGCTTGCTGTAGGGGTTGACCTTCAGGATATGTTTGATTTTTTGAATATGTAGGTACATCATCAGCCAGGTAGGTTGGTGCCGAGTTGGATTCGAGAAGCTGCACCTTTGTCGTTGGTGTTCTCGGCCCCCGTCAGGGCCGGGGAGACAGATCGAGGTATCGCCCCTTTCAGTGGTGTCCACAAATGGCGTCAATTTGAACATATTTAATCCTCTTTCGTATGTTTGTAAGCCGCGGCGACGTCATCCAGTTAGGAGGCTCCTAATCCTAACGGCGCGGCGACAGTCAGCCTGCGGTGAGAGGAGAAGGCGTCGGTAGCTGCACTTTTTAACTTGTATAATACTTAAATACCAATGATTATACATGTAAATAGTCAATGTTAAAGACCCAATTCACTTAAAAAAAACCTATAGTAGGTTATACCTGTAAGTAAACTACTGTCAATAGACAATAACTAAAGAAATGCCCGCTACGCACGTTTCGGTTTTTCAATATTTCACTGAGAGTTTTTGAAATATTTAAAAATTTTACGTACATACGTGATCATCTTTAAGCAAAAAACTAGTTAAAGAAATACTTTCAAAATAATGACTTGCTTTGACAATTTAGTTTAGAAATATGGATTTATTATGGTTTAAGTATCTTACCTTTGTCAAGACCAAACGCAAAATAATTTATTTTTACGAACCATGCAGATTCAAAAAGTTTCGTTGGTCGTTCAAAATTTTTATTAACAACACGGATAAAGTCGAATATTCACTGGATTAACTTAAACATTCCAGCGCAGCGGGCTAACCCACTTGGATCCCGGCGAGATACTGCTGCTGCTGGCGTCAGCTGGCTATCTGCATGCACACCCGCATCTTCGCGAGGACAATGGCTTCACTGCATGCGGACAGCTGATCTGAGTTTGTCGCTTGTAAACATACAGCGGCCAGTCTGGTTTGAGTTCAATTTTATTAAGTGCATCTGTTCAATTCATTTTCGAGTGTGTTTTTTTCAATGCAATTAATGAATTACAAGTGAAGTAGGTACATTAATTTCAACTAGTTTTGATACTTACATAAAATCAATATGGAAGATTTAAAAACTTTAGTTCGCCAACGTGGTGCAATTAAGAGTAGAGTAACAATATTTGAAAAATACATAAAAACTATAAAACTTATATCATCCAGCAACTTCACCAAGCAAACTCTTAGCGAACTTCAGTTGAAGTCAACTCGCCTTCAAGAGCTGCTCGGTGAATTTGACAATATTCAAAACAAAATTGAATGCATATGTGACAACTTAGATGAACAAATAACAGGAAGAGATAAAATAGAAGAGGAGTTCATAACCCTAATTTAATTGGCACAATCAATTATTGAGGAACATCAACCGCCTATTGAGGGAGCTCGCTCTTCCTCAAGCGCAGGGCATACTAGTGCTAAAAATAAAGGCTCAGTCGAATCTGGTACATCACATCATGTCAAGTGTAACATTAAATTGCCAACCATTCAGTTGCCAGTTTTTGATGGAAGTTATTTAAAGTGGATGGAATTTCGCGATACCTTTGATTCATTAATAAACCATAATGATTCCATTCCAGCTATAAATAAGTTCCACTACCTGCGTTCTTCATTAGAGGGTGGAGCCTCAGTAGTGATCAAATCTATAGAGTTCACATCAAGTAATTATCAAGTAGCATGGGAACTACTATGCGAGCGTTATAACAATGATAGAATTTTAATAAAAAACCATGTTAAATCAATGTTTAACTTTGAAGCTATAACAAAGGAATCTCACAAGTCTCTAAGGTACATGATTGATTATTATTCTAAAAATTTGCGTGCTTTAAGTACACTTAAGGAGCCCACGCAGCATTGGGACACTTCAGTGATTTATATGATGTCATCAAAACTAGATGGCGCCACTAGTAGAAAGTGGGAAGAAAACAAAAATATCTTGAAATCATCACCATGTGTTAATGATTTTTTACAATTCTTGCGCAACCGTGCTGACGTTTTAGAAACGGTACAATATAATACCCAAAAAAGTGACAAACAGTCATTATGTTAAAGAAAATTATCACAAACAGGTTAGGACTTTACTTAGTTCAACAAATTACAACAATATCAATTGCGTGTTTTCTAAACAAAATCATTTTAATCATGAGTGTGCTAAGTTCAAGGAACTGTCAATGGATGTCAGGCAAAGTGAAGTTTCAAAGAACAATTTATGCAAAAATTGCCTACGCCCTGGCCATCACCACTCACGCTGCCGGCTTGGACCCTGTAAGCTGTGCAAAGGAAAACACAATTCATTGTTGCATATAAATACGCCAGTACGTACTAGTGACACCACACAACCTAGTGATTCTAACAATGGGGCTAGTAACCATGTAACAGCCACACCAGCATCGCTGTCATCATTTTTATCGTGTCAAGTTCTGCTCTGTACCGCCGAGGTGCTTATTAACACTGGCAGCAATGAGATTGTCTGTGTAAAGGCTTTATTAGACAGCGGAAGCCAGCCTTCTTTCTTGACTGTGGGTTTTAAAAAAAAAAAATCTTGTTACTCATCGAAGGAACCCTGTGTCAATATCTGGTATTAATGATTCTAGATCTAGTACAGCAGAAATGTGTAACATACAAATCAAGTCTCGTGTAAGTTCCTACACAGCAAATGTGTCATGTCTCGTCATTCCAAAGATAAATTCACTACTGCCTAGTGTAGAAGTTGACACATCTCAATTCTAATTACCAAATAATATAAAACTAGCGGATCCTAGTTTCTTTCGGCTCTCCGAAGTACAAATATTGTTGGGGGCTGACATCTTTTGGGACATAGTCAATTCCGAGCAAATTAAATTGGGACGAAACAAACCCACATTGCAAGAGTCAAAGTTAGGTTGGCTTGTAGCAGGCCCGACTGGTGGTAGCTCTAGTTCTACCACCCATTGCCATTTCTCACAAGAAATTCGTGACACATTAAGTAAATATTGGGAAATTGAAGACATCCCGTCTCAACAAAAAATGCTTACTATCGAAGAAGAATTTTGCGAAACTCATTTTGTTGAAACAACTAAACGTTTGTCTAACGGTAGATTTTCAGTGTTACTGCCTCTGCGCGAGTCTCCAGAGGATGTCTTAGGCGATTCATATGAAATCGCGAAACGGCGTTTTTACAATTTAGAGCAAAGATTATCAAAAAATAATATGAAAAGTAACTATACGGAATTTATTCATAAATCTGAGCGCCTGGGGCATCTTGTTGAGATTCAACGGCCACATTTTGGCTACTACATCCCACACCACGCTGTACTATGCGAGGATAGTGAGACAACGAAGATTCGTGTAGTCTTTGACGCATCCTGTAAGAGTAAAAGTAATGTCTCTTTAAACGACATACAGATGGTGGGGCCTGTGGTCCAAGATGACTTGCTGTCTATTTTGATGCGCTTTCGGCAGCATACATATGTAGTCACGGGGGACGTTGAGAAGATGTACCGCCAGGTTATGGTAAATGAATCTCAACGTCACCTGCAATTGATACTTTGGAGAGACGAGGAGTCGGAGCCACTAAAAACGTTACAATTAAATACCATAACTTATGGCACAGCGGCAGCTTCGTTCATGAATACTAGATGTTTAGTGCAGCTGGCCGACGAGTGCACGGACGAAACAATTGCTAATACAATTAGGCATGATTTTTATGTAGATGACCTTACTACAGATTCCGATTCTAAGGCGGCTTTAACATCTACAATTAAAGGTGTAATTGACAAATTAAATGAAGCTTGCTTTCCACTAAGAAAATTTCGTACAAATACAACCGACATATTTGACGACATACCTATTACAAATCAGGAACAAGACTTTTGCAAACAATCAACCATATTAGGCTTAAAATGGTCTCCAGCAAGCGATACTTTGCAATTTAACACAGAATTTTATGTTTCCAAAGTAACAAAGTGGAGCATTTTGTCAAGCTCATGTAAGATCTTTGACCCATTAGGTATTCTGTCCGCCTGTACAATATTTCACAAAATTGTTTTACAAAAGTTATGGCTTACAAAACTAAATTGGGATGACACCGTGCCCGACAATCTTGCAACATCATGGCACGAATTCATCCACGAATCTCGATATTTTACCGAGTTACAGATACCACGTCACGCGCTCTGTCAATCACCTAAAACTATAGAAATTCCCTGCTTCACCGACGCTTCAAAGGACGCTTATGCTGCATGTCTATATTTAAAATCCATTGACAAACAAGAAAACACTTCAATTTATCTTTTATGCGCTAAGGCCAAAGTTGCTCCTTTGAAGCCGGAGATGACAATACCACGTCTAGAGTTAATGGGAGCGTTATTAGGTGCTCGGTTGCACACGAAGATGAAGCAGGCCTTGAGAATCAACATCTCCAGGTCAGTATTCTGGATAGATTGTACCATTGTACTGGGCTGGTTGCAGACCCAGCCAAAGAGTCTAAAAACATTTGTGTGCAATCGAATCGACGAAATTAGAGGGATGACAGACAAAAATGCGTGGCGCCATGTTCCAACAAATTTAAACCCAGCTGATCTAGCTTCGAGGGGGGTCAAACCAAGTCATATTGTTAACAATAAATTGTGGTGGTCAGGACCCTGTTTCCTATCAAACCCAGAAACAGAATGGCCTATTGCCAAATCAGGTGAGACTTATTTGCCAGAGACTGTTACTCGTAGTTTTACCATACAATGTAATGAGGGTTTTGTACTATTTAACAAACATTCCAAGCTACATACATTGCAAAGGGTATTTGCATACATTCTACGTTTCATAAATAACTGCAAAAAAGGTAATACTAAATTTAATGGTGATTTAGGTGTCGATGAACTAAGGAATAGTTTGACCATGTTAGCTAAGGTTCCGCAAATAGAATCATTTGAAAAGGACATAATTTCACTTAAAAGTAATAAAACTCTGCACCGCAAATCTAAAATACTCGATCTTAATCCATTTTTTGATGATCAAGGCATACTTCGCGTAGGAGGACGTATTGACAACGCGCCGCATTGTCCCTATGAACAACGGCATCCTATATTAATCGACAGTAAACATATATTAACGAAACTTGTATTTGAAGCAGAACATCTTCGTCAGCTTCACTGCGGTCCTCAACAACTCTTAAACACGGTGCGAGAATGCTTCTGGGCTACAGGTGGTAGAACCTTGGCCACAAGTACAGTGAACAAATGCATCAGATGTCAACGCTTTAAAGCTAATTTAGTAAGGCCTATAAAGGGAGACTTGCCTACTCCTCGCGTCACTCCGGCTCCACCCTTTGAAACATGCGGTACCGATTTTGCCGGACCTGTATTAATTGCCAACAAAAAGGGCCGTGGAGCCAAGACATCTAAATGTTACTTCTGCGTCTTTGTCTGTTTTTCGACAAAGGCCGTACACCTTGAGGTCGTAAGTGACCTCAGCACAAACGGCTTCATCATGTCTTTACGTAGGTTTGTCGCCCGTCGTGGCAAGCCACACAGTATATATTGCGACAATGGATAAAACTTTGCAGGTGCCAAAAATTAATTGAATAGAATGCTAAAAACGTGTAGGCAACAAATCACACAGTCCGCATGCGATGAAGGTATTGTCTTTAATTTCTCACCAGCATACGCACCTAATTTCGGTGGGATATGGGAAGCTAGCGTTAAATCGGCTAAGCATCATTTAAAACGAATCGCAGGCAATACAAGCTTAACTTTTGAAGAATTAACCACACTTTTCACACAGATAGAGGCAGTCATGAATTCGCGTCCTTTAACGCCTCTATCGGCGGCTCCTTCAGACTTAAATCCTTTGACACCCGGGCACTTTCTTATTGGGCGTTCGTTGACTTCCTTGCCGTCTTCTGTCGCCGAAAAGGTCACTGTGAACCGATTTCAACAAATACAGCGATTGCAACAACACTTTAGGTCACGATGGACAAAGGATTATTTAAGCACCCTGCAACAACGAGTGAAGTGGAAGACCAATCAAGGAAAATTAAAGAAAGACGACTTGGTATTAATCATCGACGACCAATTACCCCCAATGAAGTGGAAATTGGGAAGAGTCGTCTATACCCTGGCCAGGACGGACAAGTAAGGGTCATCAAGCTAAAAACGAAGACCGGCATAATCACGGGCGTCGTCAAGGCCTTCCGCCCACCATTACTTACTAAACTTGCTGTCAACTAACGAGCATCAAAAACTCTCTTCATTGTAAATATCTGTCACAACTATCTGTAATAAACTACGTGCTAAAACTCAAGATCTACATCATTTCCTTCGCCATCACCTCAACAATAATAATTACATTCAAACTTTTTTTATTAACTCTCATACATAACCGGGAATCGAACCTGGTCATAATCAATGTGTATAAATTCTGCAAGTCGCAAGAAGCACAACAAAATTGAAATATTAAAAATATATATTAAATATATATTTTTATTTTTATTATTATTAAATCTAAAATCGACGTCATGGTTCCTAAGAACAGATCTCGCTAACTCTCATAGTTTCCGACTTCACCATACTGATCCATTTGAATTGTACACCCGGTATATATTAGACTTTAGCGAATTCTTGATCGCTACCTGTCTCCATGGATTGTATGAACATTTGGCTATGTTTTTGAAACTATCTTGAAGGTTCCGTCCATGAAAAAGGTATTAATTCCTATTATATTTTTCTTGAAATCAGGTGTTATGAAGATCTGCATCTTATCTGTTTAAGCACATAAGAAGTCCTTAGCTAGGTCCTCTGGTATTATAATTAAATCGCAAGATTTCGAACTTAACTTGGACATCTTGGCATTCCGGTGTTTATACACTGTATCTTTGTGTATATAAAAAGATGGTAACTTATCTGCATATGGTTCAGACATGAATTTTGCCATTTCCTCTTTGTAAATTTGTGGTATCGGGCGGTAATCGGTGTCAACACGTTTTTTTTAAATTGATCACGCTCCGTTCAATTTCGAGTACGCAAGTACTCAAAAAGTTGTCATGAAAAAAAACTGGGCATGTAGCTTTAAAAACTTCCTTAGTTCATAGTGATTCTAACCATGCAAAAAACAACGAAAAAAAAATGAATTAATACATGAACTTAGGAGTTTTTCGTAACACGGACATAAGGAAAAATGACAAAAAATCCGATTAAAAGTCCAAATATCTCGAAAACCGTGCGACTTTTACTAGACCTATTTTAGCTTTTTCATAACGTCCTAAGTGCCCTCTATCCGTAGTTCAAGGATTATCCACTCATTACCTAACACCCTGTATATATGGATTGGGCCCCTCAATCGCCCGACCTCAATCCTATCACTGTAATGTAATGTTTAACTTATGGACTGCTCTAGATTCGTAGTAGTATTCAAATTTCGCTGCTTATGTAACACCATTAAATCACTACTTATTTCACGCAAACATCTCATGATCGTCATCCTGAGTAAATGAGGGTAGGTATACAGGCTGTTCCACTGCCAACCCAGTATTGCTAACCATCGCCGGCCGTTGCGGGTTGATGTTGGTAGTACTGATTGGTTCCTATCTCTCCTTCCTTTTTCTGTGGTCAGTTTCCTTCCTGTTCATTAATGTACATAATTTTCATGACCAATTTGTTCTCCTTCGTTAATTCCCATTTATTTATTTTAAAGTATGCTTAATTTATCAATTTCGTATTCTTATTTCACTTCCCTTAGTGTCTGTGTAGTCTGCTGTCTCATCGTTCGTGTGTCACTTTGGCGCCACTGAAAATCAGCGCCGCGGTTGATGCCGTGACAAAGTACTGAGTGGTGTAATTTTCGACATCACAGGACCACTCATGGCAACACTATGCTATAATTGTTTTCTTTTCAATTAGTTTCTTTTTTTTGTTTAATTTGTAGTTTGTTGCCATTATTTTTATTATGTGTAATCTTTGAACTGTTGTTTTTTTCTTGTGATCGTCGAATAAATGTTTCAATTCTATTCTATTCTATCGAGCTATTATGGGATGAATTGGACAGGAGTGTGCGAAAAATGCGGCCAACTAATCAAGAACAGCTGTGGGAATACCTGCAGATTAGTTGGAATCAAATTTCGGCACCAACACTGCTTAAATTAATTATACGAATGCCGAAAGTGTGTGCGTCAGTGTTGAAAGCAAAAGGCGGATATTTTTTGTATATACTTGGTTTTAAAATTAGAAGTTTAGCTTTGTTTTTTTTTATATTAAAAGACTATTAAATAATTTTATAAATGAATTGTGCTATAACTTAATTCAACAGAAATCACAATGTGAACTTGAACTTTTGACCGGTAGTGTATCTAAAAGAAAAACCTCTTTTTAAGGTTTTTTCAATCCTTTAGGATTGATTAGATAAAGAGTAAAATCACTTGAATAAAGTTAAGGCTTCATCACTACATAGTATAAAACAAAGTCGCTTTTTCTGTCCCTATATCCCTATGTATGCTTAAATCTTTAAAACTACGCAACGGATTTTGATGCGGTTTTTTAAATAGATAGAGTGATGAAGAGGAAGGTTTACATGTATAATACTTTAATCCGGAGCGAAGCGAGGGCGAGTCGCTAGTAAATAATAAGATCGGTTATAAAGGCGTTTCGGAATTTTTTATACCATATATAATATATATTAGTCAATAATAAGATTGGTTATAAAGGCGTTTCGGAATTTATTCTACAAGTAGAAATATAGATCAGGGAACCGATTTTTGACTTTCGAGCGTTCGAAAGTTTCAATCGAAAGTAACCAAAAACAATAAAATGGTATTTTTGACTTGCGAGCGATAGAAAATATGAGCACGAGTGGTCCGTGGCATTCGTTTTGAATTCTTCTGTCAAACCTGTTAATACTAAAACAATTCATATTGTTATAATACTTATAGCAAAATTAGTGACATAAAATAAATTATTACAATAGGTATGGCAAGTCTGGAGGAGTATTTAATTTTAGTAAATAATAATGAAGAGGAAGAAGATGAATTTGTGCCTGCGCAACCGCCGCGTTTTCGGCTAGCGGAATTAGGAAACGAGCCATTTCTCGAAAGCGAAAATAAATTTAAGAAGAATTACAGATTAAGTAAAAGCCTATGCAGATATTTAATTCATAAGTTAAGGCCGTTTGTCTCGGATGCTCAACGACCATGTGATTTAAGTATTAACGCAAAGGTAAGTTAATTAGTTTTGGGTGATTATTATGGATACAACATAAAGTTTTTGCAATTATGTTACAAAACAATTGCATGTTCTAACCAGTTACTATTAAATCTAGAAATAACGAAAGAAACCTAGCAATGACATAGACATCCACAGACGAGGAAGCGTTTCATTTAACCTAAATTTATAACAGTCAAGAATTTGTAAAATAGCATAATAAATCTCACTCGCACTTAAATAATAATTAACTTGTTATAATTTCAACTTTTGATAGTTTCACACATTTATTCGCATTTAAAATATGAATTACAAAAAACCGGTAAAACATCGACTTACTGCATATAATGAAACGCGTTCCAACTTAACAGTACTATTTAGTCAATCCCTCAGTTTCGAGTGGAATTTGGTATCATTCGAAAATAAAGCGTGAAAGATTGTCGCATTCGAATATTTTCTACTGCTGGGTTTTGAAATAGAACGCTCTAAAGTCAAAAATCGGTTCCCAGGTAACACCGGGACCGGGTAAAAAGGCGATTCGGAATTTTTTCTTCAAGTAGAAATATAGATCAGTAAATACTACGATCAGAGGAAAAGTCGATAGGATTTATTTATACAAGAAAAATATATATCAGGAAATGCGTCTAACAAATCTCTTTAGCTAGTAAGTCTGAATGTTCTAAAAGTATTTATAGTACTTACTATTGGGGAAGACACTGGAGGCTGTAACACCACCCAGAGTAAGGGCTTGCAATATGCATGTCGATATTAAAATATAGTATGTACAGTCGCCATCAAATATCAGTACATATCAGGGTGGTCAAAAATATCTGAACATGCACTCTATCGCCTCGACAATAGAGGCGTGTTCAGATATTTCTGGGCACCTTGTTCGCTTCGACATATCTGATGGCGACTGTACACGGTGCCCGTGAGCATTGCGAGAGATTTTAACAGCATATTCCTGAGCACATTTTAAGTTAAAAATGTTAATTAACGTCTGCTAAATTCGGCTCGGTTTTTAAACAGACCTTGCAACTTTTTAGCCAAGTAAAGTTATTTACAAACATTACACAAGTAACTAAATCAAATTGAACTCGCACACCAAAGTCATCCATAACTTCTACGTATAAGGTTTATATGTTTTATTTTATTTGATTTATATTTTTTTATGGCTTTGAGAAGGAAAACGAGCACACAGGCTATCTGATGGTAAGTGGAGACTGTGACCCATAGACATTCGCATTCACAAGACTGCAATCCTAAGACTGCAAATGCGTTGCCAACACTGAGAACTAAGATGGAATGCCTCTATGCTAGTTATTTCACCGGCTGTCTTATCCCCACACCGGAACACAACAATGCGAACACTACTGGGTCTAGGTCCTACCACCCACAAATACGATATTTGATATTCGATATTTGTCTGCAACGTGCCCTGAACTTATTGCCTTATAATAATATAAAAAGATGAATGAATATGACAAGAATGCTAGTGTCATCGACATCATCGTCTTTGTTTACATGTCAACCGATTGTAAAATATTTTATTGCAAAACATAAAAAAGACAATAATTATGGAGAATCAAAGGCCTATCTACCCATCATTTGCATCAAATCAGGGCCTCTATTCAGGTGCGTTAAAACGATATCGTGTTTGACACGTTTAAGAATCGTTTATGTCACAGTCGCCATTATTGTAAATGACATAAGAGTTAAAAACGTTGACAATACGGAAACAGGTCAAAAACGATATCGTTATTACCTTGTAGAATTCCAGCCCTGTAACTTAACCCTCAGTCAACAACAGTTAAGGTCAAATAGAAACGGTTAATACAATAACCTAAGGTGGCTTAAATACAAAAATGAATGTGGACATAATGGACGTATAATATTTATCATTTTTATGAAACGCCGCAAAGAAATTTGTGGCCAAAAGTTTATACCTACAAATTAGCCCCATACAATAAAATTCAGCATCCGGCGGACCAAAGTTTTATAAGTGATCGAGAACGTAACCGGGATGAACTTGATACCTTTGTTGAAGACTGGAGCGTCCAAGTAACTAGAACCGGAGAGACGCTTAATATTGCCTAGCACTGATACAGCAACCACATTGCGGACCGCGAATATGCAGGACTTCGACACGACGTGAGATACACCCGGATTTTTTTAAGAAGAACCTTTAATGAGTTCTTTAGTTCCGCGAAATACTTTATTGGAACATTGTAGTGAGAGACCTAATACGAATTGTTTTGTGCATTATTTATTCGGCTTCAGCTTACCAATATCTTCATCGATGTAAAATTATATTAGTTTTTGTTTCTTATGTTATTTTTGAATATTGTGATTTTAATAAAGTTCCACAGAGAATCTCATTTTTCTTCGAACTTGGGCATTGATCAAAAGAAGAAATATGTTAGGGGACACATTGCCTTGTACAAATCGTTGAACCGAAATTCAACTGCTATGCGGCGCATTGTATAAATCCGCTTTGAATCAAAGTCGACATACCTACTTGGATTCTCCTAGTGGGACACGAATACGCACGGAATGATGCCAAAGGCTCATCCCCATACCAGCCTTATTGAACTCGTGGAAAGTTAAGTTGCGTGGGTGAATGTTATATCACACGTGTTCATAATGCTCTCGTATGCCACTGTGGGCGTCATTTTATCCTTTTTAGTACGAAGCGAATTTAAACTCACGTGCGTAGCTCGACCATGCGCTGCAGTAGAGTGCCCATGCAGCATAAAGCTTACTATAGGGTCAATGACTAACTGCAGACAAAAATGCTTGGCCTAAACCAGAGACCTCCATAAATAACAGATACCTACATACACTGTATCTAGGCACTATATGTAATACAGTGGAGTAACTATAGGGTACCGTGGCAGGGCTAGCAAAAGGCCAAGTGGCCCACAGGCCCACGACCTCAGAGGGGCCTGGCCCAAGAGGCTGCCAGCACAGAACAAATTTGCCACTGGCATCGTATGGTATAGTTACACCACTGCCTACATAAAACACAATGCTTTTAATAAGGTACAGTTGTGTGCAAAATAATAGCAGTGAAGACAAAATTTACTCATTAGATATGTAAATATAAAATAAATAAATAAATAAATATCAGGGGACAATCTCACACAAATTGACCTTGTCTCAAACTAAGCTCTAGGCTTGTACTATGGGTACTAGACAACGATAAACATACTTATATAGAGAAATAAATACTTAAATAAATAGAAAACATCCAAGACTCAGGAACAAATATTCGTGCTCATCACACAAATATCTGCCCTAATAATATTATATATAATTTTATATTGAATATATTGTTCATATTTACTGTTCTACGTCTGATAATACTAAATAGAAATTAACTTTAAAAAAATCGCTAATAATTCGAGGGAAATGAAAAAAAAACATGATTTTCAAAATAATAGCAGTTACATTTAACCTTTTAAACGCCATTGACGGATATTTCCGTCATGGTTGACAGCGCGAAATAGACCATAGTATCTGTGACGCAAAGTTGACATTCGCTCTGGTTTTGTATTTGACATAGCGTTGAAAAGGTTTATAACACTGGACTACAAAAAAAAAATTTTGGTTTGATGCAGCTCTGTCCGTATCTGTAGTCGGTAAGATAGGTGTATAAACTGTATTGCTGCTACAAGATGTCAGCTGACAGCTCTGGTTTACCAACAATTCTTATTTAAAAAAAAACCGGTTTTATTTAAAATCAGTCTGTCTGATTATCACTTTTATGACATTAATAATAAAAATTTATTTATGGAAAGTAAGTTGAGATGTTGCAATAATCATCCTAATTTTCTTGATGTATAATTTCCAAATAAATTATTTCTTTTAAAAAAATGCGTGTTTTCATTCTTTCTAATGAACGAGAGCTGATATGAAAAGTGTGACTGATATTTTCGTATCAGCTCACAAAATATACCCAAAGTCAGGTCTAAAATCTTAGGCACCAAAATGAGTGTAGGCCAGTGTAAATGGTAAACAAAAATTTAAAACCAAACAATCACTACATAGTATAAAACAAAGTCGCTCCCCGCTGTCTGTCCCTATGTATGCTTAGATCTTGAAAACTACGCAACGGATTTTGATGCGGTTTTTTTTAATACATAGAGTGATTCAAGAGGAAGGTTTATATATATAATACTTTAACCCGGAGCGAAGCGAGGGCGGGTCGCTAGTTTGAAATAAATATTATAAATTCTTATTAATATTTTGTAGCTTGACCTTTATTTTTAGGAACAGCTTCACATCTCCTTGGCATTGAGTCAACTCAGGATTGACATCTCTGTACAGGGATATTATTCCATGCCGACTGTACCACATGCCATAATTGGGACTTTGTGGTGGGTTTTTGATCACTTACAGCATTCTTAATATTCTGTCCACAAGTTTCCGATCGGGTTGAGGTCCGGCGATTGTGCACCCCAAGGTAAAACGTCGACTTTTTCAGTTCTAACCCACTCTTTCACAATTTTGCTAGTATGTTTTGGGTCATTATCTTGCTGGAAAACCCACTTTAGCGGCATACTGTCAATGGCATATGGATACATAACATCTTGGAGCACCTTCTTTAAATAATATTCTTTGTTCATTATGCCCTCGGTTTCAATGATAGGGCCTAGGCCTTAGGGATAGATATAACTATGAGAAAGATTGCTTCAGAAGAAGGGGTTAGCCTGAAAGTTGTTTACAATACGATAAAAAGGTTTAGTATGAATAATAATTTAAAAGATTTACCTGGTCGAGGTAGAAAACGAGGCCCTTCATGTCTTAATTTGGACAAAAAGATATGCGAATATTTTTCTCAAAAAAAGAGATATCGATTCGGGATTTTGCGAAAAAATGTCGTACTTCTTTTGCAATAGTTCAGCGTGCCAAGGAACGTAACTTGCTTGTAACGTATAAAAAGCAAAAACAGCCTAAACGCAGCAAAACCCAGGAGTCTCTGTCAAAACTCGGGCTCGGAAATTGTACGACCAAATTTTAACTAAAAATGAACAATGTATTATAATGGACGATGAAACCTATGTCAAACTTGAATAAAACCCTACCCGGACCGCAGTTTTACACCGTAATAAAAGGTACGAAGGTCTCTAAAGACGACAAATCCACTTTTTGCGAGAAATTTGGGAAAAAAGTGATGGTTTGGCAAGCTATTTGTCAATGCGGCATGAAAACGTCTCCGTTTTTCGTAACGGGAAACTTAAATTAGGATGTGTACAAGAAGGAATGCCTTCAAAAACGGGTACTACCACTCATTCGAAAGCGCAGGAGTCGTACATTATTCTGGCCTGATTTAGCTGCGTGCCACTATGCTCGCCATGTGTTGAACTGGTATCGAGAGAATAATGTCGAATTTGTCGCGAAATCATTAAATCCCCCGAATTGCCCAGAGATCAGGCCCATCGAGAAATTTTGGGCTCTGATGAAGGCAAAGCTACGAAAACAAGCTAAACCAACAGATAACATGGACCAATTAAAAAAAAGACTGGATCCGTACCCACAAAACTTTCAAAACAGTCGATGTCCAAGGGCTAATGAAGAGCATCAAAAGCAAAGTGAGAAAACTGGCAAAGGGGATCAATAAATAACTAAAAGTAGTTTTTATGGTTCACTTTGAAGATCTAAGAATCGCGTAGTTTAAGTTTTTTTTTTGTAATAAAAAGTATTTATACAGATTACACCATTTTATTTGCTTCCATAATTAACGATACGGTCCTTAAGTCCACCATGCTTAACAGTTTTTATTGTATACTGCGGCATGAAAGCGGCACCGGCAGGTCTCCTGACATACTCTCAACAACCTTTACACCCAAACAGCACTACTATACTTTCGTCACTCCATAAAATATTACGCCATTTCTCCACAGGCCAATATCCACATGTTCTTTGGCAAAAATGAGCCTATGTTTTATGTGCCTCTTAGTCAATAGTGGAACTTTCTGGGACTTCTGGCATGCAGATCAGCTTCAACGAATCGACGGTGAACAGTAGAACTACTCACATTTAAATTTAATGAGTGTTGGATGTGTTTTGACGACAGAAATGGTTGCTTTTTCGATAGGCGTACAATTCTAGAGTCCTCTTTTTTTATTGTAGCCTTTTTTCTGCCTCTTGTTTCGGATTGGTCTTCCCATTTCAAAGCATTAGTGATCATTTTAGCTGAACATTTTAAAATTTCTTAGGCAACCTTATACGTTTATCCTTCCTGTATCAACCTTTTAATCAAACTTCTCATTTCTCTGGAACAATGCTTTCCCCTTCCCATAGTCGTAAAATTTTCTAACGAGAATTAAGTTTACACCATAGAAAATCCTATATTGTACGAACATTAAATAATATTGACCATTCAGGGCTGGAGAAAATTATGTATTGTAAACATTTCTCATGACACTGCTATTTATATGGAATATACTTTTTGAAATTCTTAAATATAACTTCTAAATTTAAAAACATATGAATACATTGGCCAGTGCAAGCAATACTAAGGTAAATAGTTTCTAAATATGAGGCCGTCTTTTGAGCACCTGGCTTATTTAAGAAAATACTTACCCTAGTACATTCACTGCTATTATTTTGCACACAACAGTAAATATGTTTTAATAGTTCAACAAGTAACAAATTCCAATGAGCTATGGAGAGAAGCATGATTGGAATCAATAAACAGGACAAAGTACTACATACAATCAAGGACTAAAGTGACAAACATGCCCACAAAAAGTTGACCAACTGAAGTGGAGATGGACATGCCACTTATCAAAAGGAAACCTAGAAAATTATAAAAAAGTGGTGACATTGGTACTCTAGAGATGGCAAAAAAACCCAGGGAAGACGAGCTGAAACTCACAGCAGGTCCTAACTCGAGACGGGTTGCAAAAGACAGGAAACAATGGAAAATGTTAGTGGTGGTAGGACCGTGTGCAGGGTCCGTCCGGATCGCTACCACCATCTTATCCATTAACCACCCGCCAAGCAACAGTGTTCGCATTGTTGTGTTCCGGTGTGGGGATAAGACAACCGGTGAAATTACTAGCATAGAGGCATTCCATCTTAGTCTTGAGGGTTGGCAACGCATTTGAGGTCTTAGGATTATAGTCTTGAGAATTCAAATGTCTATGGGTCTCAGTTTCCACTTACCATCAGGTGGCCTGAGTGCTCGTGTGCCTTCTCCTTAACATAAAGAAAAAAAAAAAAAAAAAAGGAGGCATTTGTCAAGAGACACACTGAGCTAGGAGACTTACTGTCAATAGAATCAAATGCATTACAAGTTCAGGAAGAGATGCTCATTGATTGATTGATTGATTGAAGTAACATAAAATACACCTTTTATACTATGACATGTATAATCAGTATTATACATGTCATAGTATAAAAGCTCAGAGCAGGTCAGTCCTTGCTTTGTTTCAGTTTAGGTGTGTTTTCACGGATCAACCATACATAAACCACAATTTAATATTATGTATATAAAAACCTGCCATGAAAAATTATCTAACTGATAGTGAAAACTGCATCAAAATCCATGACATGGGTTTGGAGGAGTTAGTGGATATGCAGATAGAAATACATGGCAGGGAGTTACCACAATACATATAAGTGTCCAGCAATGGATGAGGTGATTTTTAATAGTATACCAATAAAATAATGAAAATATACTCATACACTCACGATTTTGTTATGTTGCTCCAACTTTATATACTTTTCTTACATGTTAGTGCCTATGTACTGTTCCGTGTTCTATTTTTATTTTTTTATTTTTGGTGTTCAATAAAGAGTATTTGTATTGTATTGTATGGTATTGTTTCTTGCCAAAGCCACGATTCTTGCTCACACCAATGGTACCTACATAATTATTAGTTGCATTAGTAGTATGACGCTTACCTTGATGCGAGCGCACTCCATCACCATCTCCGCAAGTTGTACGCTGTTGTCAAGCGTAAAGATGGAATAAAAGTCTCCGAGCTTGAGACAAAGTCTACATTTTCCCAGCTTGAGAGCCATATTGATTTGTTCTCTAACAACTTCATGTCACTGAAACATCATATAAACAGTGTTAGATTGAGATGTGATGAAGAACACGAACGCATACGTCAATATGAACTTTTTTTAGGAACTGTTAGTTAAATTCAACATTGAGATCAAGTACTTTCTCAATAAATGTTTTAACTTACCTTACGTACCGGCATTCGCCATTCTCGACTCGCCTTGTGTCTCCACAGATTATAAAGAAAGAAAGCCTAGCCTAGAGATGGACTAGAGTCGGCCCCACAGGTAATCAAAAAAATCAATAAAATAGAGTCTGGCAAACGAAAGCTGTCCCAGAGAAAGAGCGGCAATTTCAACAAACCTGCAACATTTAACACTGACTGTACACTGAATAAACGGAGTTGATACTCCAATGCTGATGTGAAAAGATCAGGAAATGAAATAGTATTAACTACGTTAATGCCTAAAGGCATTCTCTACCAGACAACCACATGTTCAACGGAGAAAAAAAAAACCGGTGCAATTAGGGAAGCCAATTGAGTTGACGGCGTAAAAAAGAAATATGATCATATTTACGAAGTCCAAAAATGAAACGTATGCCATTAATGCCATTATGTAGGAGACGGTCTAAGCGATTGAGGGAGTCCTGGTTGACGTTGGTAATGCACACATCGGCATAATCAATTATAGGCAGCACCAGTGCTCGCACGAGTAACTTTTGGTACTTACAGGGAGGAAATTTTTAAATCTATAAAGCGCACGTAGAGTACTCGTGATCTGGCGGCTCACATCACAAATCAGGTCATCTCAAGAAAGCCTAGAGTCCATGAGACCGAGATCCTTGACTGAATCCGAGAAAGGGATAGCACTACGACGAAAACTGTATCCAAATTAAGAAGCTGACGTACTTAGGCTCCCCACAATGATCGCATTGCACTTTAAGGGATTGACGGATATGCCGAAGCTTCGTGACCAGTCAGCAACGTGCTCAAGATCATCATTGAGAAGAGTAATTGCAGAGGTCAGGTCGTTTACATTAGCTCGCACGTATAACTGCAGGTCGTCCGCAACTGAAAAAAGAAGAGGGGAAAGAATTACACCTTGCGGAACTCCAGTGGTTTGTCAAAACTTGACTTGTTGAAGTAGGTATTTCCTGTTCGGCGATCGTGTAGGCAGGTTTCAATCTATCGATCGAGATGTTTGTTTCACGGTTAGGTAGTTGTACCGTGAAAACTTTGTCACTACGTTTCAATACGCGATAGAGTCCGTCGTAAGGTGCTTGGCGAGGCTTCTTTACGGCGTCTACTCGCACGAACACTTTTTCACACGTTTGCAGGTCGCGATGGATGAATGTAGGCTTCGTATTGCTATGCGACTGGATCGGCATTGGTCTTAGACATCGGATCGTGTCTCTCAGCTGATCGACGTAGGCGGAGTCATACGTGACTTCATCGCTCGGTGCTTGCGCTAAGAAGTCACCGGGTAGTCTTACGTTGCAGCCGTAAGTGAGTTGGGCTGCGCTCACACCGGTATCGCTTCTCATCGCGGCGCGCACTCCGAGTAGGACGATAGGTATTTCGTCAGTCCAGCTGGTTGCGGTTTGCAGTCTTGTTTTTAATGCAGTCTTGAGTGTTCGGTGCCATCGCTCTACGATGCCATTGGATTGCGGGTGGTACGGCGTTGTTAGGGTCCGTTCGATGCCGAGTAAGCTGGAAAGAGATGCAAATAATCGGATGTCAAACCTCAGGCCTTGATCTGTGGTTAGCGGTGCTGGGCTACCGCGGGCAACTTTTATTCAAATGACTGAGAAACCTATTCCGTGCTCTCGTTAATTTATCTATACGAAATAAACATTTTAAAGCTACCTAACAAAGATTGTGGATAAAAGTTCCAAGCGGTACATAGAGCTTGTTAATTAAGAGAACTGAAATTAAGATTTACCTAATTTATCATACACCTATAAATATGTTACAGATTATACCTGATATAAGTCAATACAGAGACAACCGATACGTCATCGCTGAAAGAGGGAAGAGAAAACAAAGAAAACGAGACAGAATTCCTGATTAGTGATCACCAAACCTCGAAGTCGCGGTGGCACGAATAACATTTTGCTAGGGACTTCAACGCGATATTATTTCATCGATAAATTGGACTTTCTTATGACAATAGTTATGTTATGACTATGAGATGTTATAATATGCAACTTGCAATACCTATTAAACTGTATCATTTATACAGTATGAAGATTGAAGTCCGTAAAGGTCGATTAAGGAAGATAACGGTTTTCATACTTTATGGATGTAGGTATAGACGTGGCGTTGACATAATATGACAATCTTGTCAGAGAATCGATGCCGGAACGGAGATCTGGAAATCAAACACAATATTAATTTTTAGAATAAACAAACCGCAACTATCTAACACACAAACAAACACAAACTGCACGAAATGTTATTATAAGTAATCTCCAAGATCTAACAATTGTAAACTCAGCAACACTAAACTCGCTCCATCCCCATCTTTCATATTCACGTTTATCGTTATCACTGTTATCAGTATAAGGCAACTTCCTGAACTATCTTACAACCCAAATCTAACCATTTATTATGAATATTATTCCATGGTAATAAAGTTTGAAATTCAATATAAAGCCATCAGAATACAGACGAATCTAGGGGACTCCCCGAAACTTCACTTTGGTAAGTAAAAGTGAAATAGTTTACTGTAGTGTTATCTGTGCAACTATCTGACAGACAAAAAAATACTTCTATTTTTTGTTACTTAATAATCTACTCATATACATCAATGCATATATTAATGATATATTCTAATAGAAGACCCGTTACACGTACATACAACTTTTTGCCCACTGACCACCTCGACAAAAATTTATTGTATCGATTGGTTATTTGAATAACTAGTTATCTTAGATAGTTCACAACGTCACTCAAAGAGGTCACTGTTTACGATGTTTGCCCCTAATACGATATCTGTTGTAATTCGGGATTCAAATTCGTTATAACATCCGATGCATATTCAGTTATTTTGTTTTTTATATTATTAATAAAGTTTGTGTAATCTTTCCACCTTGTAATTTTTAATTTTAAATATTGTTACCCAAAAAGTGATACCTTTCAGACCTTCAACAAAGCATAGTGCAGGTCCACCTTTATACGTGTTCACAGAGTAGAGGATTTTAAACACTTTCCTATAACTTTTACTATCTAGATTATTCGCCACTAAGAACAACACATTACACTGGAACTGAGCTCATTTTGAACCTGTGTTCCAGTATAGGGATCATAACAGTAAATCCAGCTTTCGTCACCCGTAAGTATGTCGAACACAGCATTTAACTCACCTGCGTTAAATCTTTCAATCATTTAAAGGCACCAATCAACACGAGGGAGTTTTTGGGCCTCGGTCAAGTTATGAGGTATCCATCGGGCACAAAGCTTCAACCTTCAATCTTGCACCAATCTATCGCCAGAACCGCTCTGCCCTCCTAAGCAAAAAAAGCAGTATCTCAGATATAATGTCCAAAGCAGATTCAATCCTATACTGTTAGTAATAAGGTTACATTTGCTACAGAAGTTTTGTCTGAGATACTGCCTTTTATGTTAGCAGGGCAGCGCTACCCATTGACGATGGAAAATTGCCACTTGGAAAACGTTGATTCAATCCCACCAAAAACAATGGATGAATGGAGACACCATTGCACCTGGTTTTGTACCCTTGTGAAGCCTTAAACGGCCAAGTCACACAACATTAACTATAATAAGAAAGAAATCGCAGTAAGGAACCTTAGACTTGGCACGACTTTGTCTAGATTTCATTACTTTTTAGAGATAAACAAGCAGCTCCATCGATACTTGGCTAGTATTTTACAGAATGTTTTTGGTGGGATTTCACTTCTTTTTGTAGAAACGGGGGCATTTTGATTTATTTTATTAGATTTTATTCAATCAATTTTTGGGTAAATATGGCCTCATCGAGCGGTGCGATGATTCCGCCAATGTCAAGGTTGGATAAGGCACTGCCAGTTGACCATTGGTCTTGTACGGTAGAGTTTTCCGAGTTCGGTAGAATACCAGCCACAACAAATCTAAAAAAAAAAATACTGCCATCACATAACGACACAAACAAAATCAAGCTACCATTAAATGCTACGGGAAGTCAAAAGGAAATTAAGTTTATGTAAGATTTTCTTATTTGACACATATTTTTTCCTTTTTGGGGGTAGTTTTTTATTATTACAAATCTTTCTTTTCTTTTTTTCCGGTTCTGATTCTTGTACAGTAGCAACACTTTTTCGTACCTATTGCCCATTCGCGTTCATTTTTTTTTCGTCTTGTTATAATAACAACTTTCTAATTAACCTTAGCAAACCTCACGAAATAATAAGCGAAATCAACGAAATGCAAACAATCCCTCCTAATCGCTGGCAAATGTTTTCAACCGCAGTAGAGAATGTCGTAAACGACGGTAACGCGGCCGGTTGCCACTTCGCCATATAAGGTTATACGAAGTTCGAATTACGGATTTCAAAGTAGGGCCTCTGACTTCTATGGTAGTGTGGCCATAGTGATGATTGATGATCAAGGAATTCTGTCTCGTTTTCTTTGTTTTCTCTTCCCTCTTTTAGCGATGACGTATCGGTTGTCGCAACTATTGTAAATAAAATTAGTTTCAATGTATTTTTGTCTCGTCCTATTGTAATTTTTTCTTCTCAATTAAGTAATTTATTCGATGTCCTTCTAAAACCATTCTTGGTGCTTGGTGATTTTAATTGCCAACATCAGTCTTGGGGTAGTTCTACATCAAATTGGTATGGTGAACAGTTATTAGATATAATAGATAATCATAACATATCGTCGGTGAAACTGCAATACCGCTTAACTAACAAATTGAATAAGTTGCAAAATAATCCTTAAATAATAAGTCAGTAAGGCACATTTTGCAACTTATTGAATTTGTTAGATACGCGTTATTGCAGTTTCATCGATGATATGCGTTTTGAACACCGGTTTACCAACTCGCCATACGGAACCGAGACAAGGCGTCAGTGCTCCGGATTTATCTCTATGTTACTCTGATTTAGCTTCCTCCCTACACTGGTAAGCCCTTTCCTCTTCATATGGTAGTGACCAATACCCTATTCAAATCTGTCAAACCTGTTAGAACCCCCGCCCTCCCCGTTTCAAATGTAATTTGAACATTGCAGATTGGCAGTTGTTTAGGCACACAGAGGATATAAAAACTACTACTCTCCCAGATAGCGTTAAAATTTCTGCGGATATGCTTACTAAAATTCTTGTTGAGTCTGCGGACGAGTCTCAAGTGTAAAAAGGTCTCATATTCCGTCTCCCCCTTGGTGAGACCATGACTGTACAGTAGCAATTAAAGCAAGGAAATCAGCGGATACAAATATTGTAGTGAGATGAGTCATCTCAGATGACTGTAGTCAATTTCGAGTTGTACTTAGAGTCGGATCGTAACTGCAAGAAATTATTTAAAAAGAAGAAATTTGAAGGCTGGCAATATTAGCCCCCATGTCATTCCATCAGTGGTCTGGCGCAACATCCGTAGGTTTAGATCTGCTTTCAATAGCTCGTCTTCGAAACTTCCTCTTCATTTGGCTGACCGCTTTATGGATCGTCTCGTTCCCCCTTCTGTTCCTGAACATGTCCCTTTTCAAATTTTTCCATTCCTCCATCCATTATAGATAATCTTTCTGGGTTGAACTCTCCGTTTTCTCTTCCCGAACATAAAGGAGTACTGTGTCGTGTGAAAGACTCGACTCCGGGTCTAGATGGAATCCCTTATTCTTTTATTAAAAGTCTCAGTGATAAAAAACTTGTTATATCTAAATGTCGTAAACTCAAAGATGACTTCAGGTTGAGTTCCTCATTCTTGGAGAACTCAGACAATTATTCCTATTCTGAAACCCAATAAGACCCCCAACGACCCTTCCTCTTATCGCCCTACTGTTCTTTTATCGGTCTTAAATAAAATAGTTGTACATTTAGTTAAAAACCGTTTTGTATGGTTTCTCGCTCGCTCCCAGTTTGGCTTTAGAAGAAGTAGGAGCACATTAGACAGTTTAGGGATTTTTATTTCGGACATTAGATTGGCGTTTTCAGATAATGAATCAATATTGCTACTTTCTTATATATAAGTACAGCCTACGATGTCAACGTCCTTATTTCTGTACTAATGAAGAAACTCGTTGATTTCAATATTCCTATTGTATTATCTAATTATGTAGTTAATATTCTCAGTGAAAGACATATTAACTTATATGTTGATGAAACTTCTTTTTCTAGAACTGTTTGGAGAGGTCTACCTCAAGGATCTGTACTTAGTCCCTTATTGTATAATACAGGGCGTCCCACGGCTATGCCACATGGAAGGAAAGTACCTTGAATATTGTAGATGGAACATTTTACTGAAAGAAGACATTATTTTAATTTAAAAAACAATTTAAACTGCATTTATAGATATTTAAATAATTACGTGGTTGAACCGGGAATCGAACCCGTTACAAGAGAAAAATAATTACCCTGTAGCTTTATCATACCGATCGAAAGGCTTCATCATAAGGATTATTTTTTGCTAAATAACATAGTGTCAGAAATAAAAGGAAGACCATATATAGTCTTCATCATCGGTTCCACTTTACGAAATAAAGAAGCTAGTTTGACACGAACGCGCTTCTATGCAACGGTCGAAGCATTGATATGACAGGTGGCTCGTGTCAAGATCTTGCCTGCGATGCATGGCGGCACGCGCGGTCATGTATACGATAGTACTACTTTGTTAGAATCTTAGAAACCGCGCGCCGCGTCAACCACGCGTTCATGTGAACCTAGCCTAAAGCTTTTGGTATGCGAATGCTGAAAATAGCAAAATATGTCCGCAATTTTAGAGAAATTCCGTCGTTAACTCATGGATTCCATCATCAGATCACTCCAACTTTTCTATGGGACCGTTTCCGACCTTTCCTTTCCTTTACGGTGGAAAGGGCCCACCGTGCTGGTTGTGCTCAAGACGACGTTTTGCAAGCCGTTCAGGTATCCCGCTGCTACTGCATTTTTATACAGGACATGCGAAGTACTGAATGTACAGAACAGACGAGTTGAGAACCTCCCACCCATATGGTTTGTTTATCGATAACTTTATTATTACTATCGAATCGGGGCAGCACTTAAACATGTGACAGTCCGCCATTTTATGTTTGCTATGGTAGTTTAGGTAGGCACGTTTTTTCTGTAGGTATGCCAGATCCATTCTCTTTCTTTATCATTGTGTTAATCCTTCCATATACCAGATTTTATTACATTCAACCATATTAAAATTTAATTTGTATGCATGTAATATATTTATTATTCAGTTGTTTCACTGTTTATCCTTTCCATTCCTGATCTTTTATTCCGTTTAAACCCTTTTCTGAGAATTCCGTTTCCCCGTTTTTGTTGACACTCGTGGCAAAAGCACAAACCAAGCAAAGGCCAAAAAGAAAAAGAAAAGCTTGTCAAGCTGACTGACAGCTAGCAGTTCTGGAAGTTGTTAATATTTGAGTTTATCATTTTTATCAATATTTATGTGTGTTCTCACCACTTTTTTGCTTCACTGTTTTTTCGGAGAATCGGTTTAATCGGTTCCGTTGTTTGTTCGGTGTATTGATGCCAATTTGTGCACCCTTAGATCTTATTTTCTAAACTTACCTCGTTAAACAATGCTGTGTACAAAAATACTACTTACTGTGACAGCGTCGGCAGGAATATTAAATTTAATTTAAACATTGTATGGGTCTACCGGTAACCTTCGGGGAGGGAAGATGGCCGATAGAAAGATGTCCGGCTTTTGATTTTGATTTATTCTGTTTGCTGTTTTACTATACTCACTTGACATTGGCGAAATCACTACGTATGCCGCGGTGGACCGCCATTAGTAAAAAAGAAGAAGAAGAAGAAGAACATTGTATTTAATATGTACACAATTACTGGTGCTAATTTACATGGTCAATGGCATAAGACTACATCTACTATAAATGGATTTGAATCTCTTCCTGACATTACTTTTTGTGATTTTGATTTTAATGTGAATCAAACAGAATTGATTCATATTGGTTGGTGTTACAACTTATTTCGATATAAGAACAAATTCTACCTATCGGGAGCATGGCATGGGAAAATAAATCAGCTCATTGAAGTGCCTTTGCCAAGTGAAGTTTCACATTCGAATGACATTAATCTTTTGCTTACTGGAAATGATTACAGCTTGCTTCTGTTCGATGTAAATTCACTCAATATGTGGGTAATAAGTTTTGAAAATTATGAAGAAATAAAAAAAACCAATTTAAACACAGAGATGCCACTTAATGATGCACAGAAACGATTGAAAATTGATGACAGATTAGTAAAAGTTTGTGCGTCAAACTTGCTCTCTTGTTGTTTGAGTGCTCAAGGTGTTGTACGAAGCGGAGCTCTTCCCAGTGTCGTGGACAGTAGGGGGTGCTTAGGAAATATTATAGATATCCAATGTGGATTTGAGCATATTCTGCTTTTAACTGATTCAGGCCATGTATATTCCTGGGGAATAGGGAGGTAAATTTCTTTTTTTTTCAACTATTAAATTATAGTGTTTTTAGATACGATTTTGCAATAATAGAGTAAACTTAAATGTGATGGTTTTCAGAAGGCTACAGCTCGGCCACGGTAACTTGAAGGATCTTGATACTCCTACACAGATACAAGCCCTTGCTGGTATCAAAATAAAGAAGATAAGAGCTGGCGGGTGGCATTCCTTAGCTCTAAGTGAGTTTGGTGATGTCTATGCTTGGGGATGGAATAACACAGGGCAGTTAGGAGTAAAAGAAGCAGAGTGTGCTGACACAGATGACATTGAAACAGACATGAATGGAAGTGGTGTAAAAAGTTATGGCATTCCAGTATTAGTAGATATTAGTCATGAAAATGGAGAAGTTGTTGATTTTAGTGTGAAGGATATTGCTTGTGGATGTCAACATTCTGCATTACTGTTAGAAGATGATTCAGTGTGGACCACTGGATGTAACAAATATGGACAAATTGGTTTTGCATCAGAAACTATAATAAAATCCTGCACTTTCAAAAAATCATACCAATGTCTCGGCAATTCTGTGATTAAATGTGGACCTTGGGTAACGGTAATAATAAATGACGCTTGATATTGGTAGCTTTTTATTTTGAACTTGGGTCATTCTTCTTTTTTACCAACAATTGCCTGTCCTCATTTTTTACATTACATTATGTTATCAGTTAGAGTATTGATTATTAATGTTTTAGTGTTTGAATATACGTCCCAACATTTATTCATCTATTAGTACTAAATAATCTTTCACTTTCTCTATCCAGTGTTTTTTTTTATAAGTTTGTTTTTCATAGAATCGCGTGACAGAGTGGTAATACAAAATTTTGTCTCCTCTGAAAACGGCCACTCTGTCACAGTATATTCTGAAAAACCACCATAAAGAAAATATTAAATAACATTATCGCCACCGAAATAATCATTAATTAGTCCAAATTAGTCCATTAAAAATTTACGCAACATATTTTAAAATCAAAAATTAAAACCATAATTATCAATAGTTGAAAAACGCAAAATATAGAAAAATGACGATGTATTGTCGGTAAAAAAGTAGAACGACCCATGTATCCAATAATAGATGCGCTGTAAAATAATGTATCACATATCACAAACGTTGTTGATTAGCAGAAATTAAATTTAACACTGCCAGGCCAAATACCAAGACAATCACTGAATGCCAGCCAAAAAACAAATTGTTACATAAAGACTCACTATAGGCGAAGAGCCACCAATCCTGGAAGCTCCGTGATCACGGATTCTAATATTTTTAATAAAAAATAAAAGTTAACGTTTACACGAACAAGATTTGCTTGGTCGGCGTGGATTTGATTGGCCGGAAATATTTTAATTAAATTATTTATTATTAAATTTCCATATTTTTTTTCCGTCATCACGGATTTTGATCAATCTTATATACAGTGTGTTACCGGCATGAGGGCTTTAAATGTAGGTATCGATTCTACTCCTCAAATGGAACTCCTTTTGTTCTACGACTTTAAAAAATGAGGTAATTTTTATTTTTTATTTCTCATACAAAATAAATTAATTCACTGATTTTACTAGTAAAGTTTAAAAGTTTGATCACCTATAACTTACTGTAAATTAAGTTATTTTCTAAGTCGTAGAACAAAAGATGTAGCATTTGAGGAGTAGAATCGATACCTACATTTAAAACCCTCATGCCGGTAACACACTGTAGAATTTTGTGTAAATTTAACCCTTAAATGCATGATTATTATTTTTTCGTCAAAAAAAATATGTTTGATGCCTATTAGCGTAATAAATACGAGAAAAATAATAAAAAAAATCCATATTAATTTTTTAATGTCAAAATGGCAATAAGTAATTAATTAATGAGGATGTAGCCTACACTATGCATTCCCTGCAAATTGTTTTACTTCGTAGGTACACTCGGCTTATTAATACTTAGTTCCGAAAACAATAATGATTTTGAATCTGAATCAAAACATTTTTCGAAATGTGTTGCTGTAATCAAATTAAGTAGATACTTATGTTTATGGTGATCCAGGGCTATTATAGCTGTAGTGTTTATCTTCTTTCTCGTAGTCTTTGTGGAAGGACCTAAGTGAGGATTTTTTTAATTCTGCTTTCTTCACATGTATGTATGTCACTGTTTACAAAAAGCCATGGGAAAGAGTGTAACTAAACAATACAGCTACGATAGGCCCGTTTTTTAAGATTCTATATAACTTGTAATGATGAAAGAGGGTAGGGAATTAAAACACTAGTATCAACCTAGACCTAACTATTATATTATTATGTTATTAATTATTATCGTGCATATTATCTAATCTCGTGTTCTTTGACAAGTAACTGTAAGTACATTAAAGAATTATAATATTTACAAAATACAAAGTAATTTACATTAAAAATTATAGTTTCTAAAGCAGTTGTTTCTTTTGTTGTAACACAGTGATACGTGACATTTCTCACAGGTAGTTTGAGTGAACCCCGTGCATTCTGGCATTTTACACCTTTTACTTATTTCGCCAAAAGATGGCCAGTGGCCTAGCTGATCGAGACGTATTTCTTTCGGTGGTGCTACTTGCGATGTTTCTCTTGATGTCTAGTTGATCTTGCATACTACTCGTCCCGAGTCTGCCTCTCTTGGCTCTCTTACGATCATGAGATATCTTACCGAGCTTACGAGAATTCTTTGCAAAAAACATAACATCGCTTCCATTCACTGTTTATATCACCTAACTAAAACAACTTTCTAAAATATTTGCGAGTTCGATATCGTTCATAATAATTTAATAATAGCAAACTACTGTGAGTGCATAGTGTAGGCTAGATCCTACACGAGTAAAAATGCAAATGTTGCCTACTTATACATTGAGAACATTACTCAGTTTAAGAAATGTGCAATATTATGGCATGTCTTAACGTATTCGAATAAAAAATAAATACTTACTTCATGAAAACAGTCAAACACACTAAAAGAAAACCTTCAATTTTTTATATTTTTTCAATTGCCGCCATCTCGTTCATAAACACGTATAACTTTTTTTTAATACAGGTTCGCCAACATACGAACAATAAATATGAAAAAAGGTTAGTTTTCTTTGCGGAATCATTCTTAAGAACAAAATAAATATTCCTATTTTTCGACAAATTTTGATTTCTTTGTTATGTAGGATGCATCCTACACCATGCATTTAAGGGTTAAGTTCAACAAGAAAAAATCCGGCCGACCAATGATTTTTAGCCGGAAAGGTCACGCATACCTATATGAATGGTGTGATAAGGGGTAAAATCTATCCATTATCACGGAAACCTTTTTTTTTTTAATTCACGCGTTTTAATGTCACATTTATAATTATCTTGGTATGCGTGCTTACAAACTGCCGAAAGTATCGCGCATACCAAATTTTAACTCTTCGCTTTTCAACGGTTTCTATATTTCTGTAAAGAGTGAGTGAGGCAGATTTTTGGTTCAAGTTGAAACCTTGCATGAGTTTGTCTCTTTCTATTCCCTACGAATTTAACATTTACCTGCCTCAACCCGAGGCTGGTCTAATTCGTACCCAGCTTTACGTTAGTGCGATAAAATAGTAAAATGATCATCTATTTTAAAAATACATAATTACTTACTTGACACGAAACCAGGATTACAATAAAGCCATAAACCTGCTTTGCAACACAATCTCACTTTACGGGAAGCGATGATGTCATTCAAAATCGAACACCCTTCTAGAAAAATCCTGTTACAATAACGCCTAAGGTTACCTCTGCTAAAATAATGGTCGATTTTGTAATCCATGCAGATCTAAGAGTAGGGTTACGTTATTATTATTAAGATGCATATTCAGCGAGCATCGAGTGACAATTGACTGTGTAATAGGAAGCTTGCAGGATTAAAAAAATCTAGGTCATGTATGGTGTTGTTTTTATGTTAAACAAACATACTGAATTCATTTTTAATTTTTATTGGCACATTTTTAGACAAAATAAAAACAAATTGAATGAATGAACTAAATGATACTGCAACAAGCATTACTGACGTCGACGTTCCTGCAAGCTGAAAAACCTCCGTAAGTGAAGAGCGAATTGTAACAACACAAATTTAGGCAAGTATGTTTGACCATAGTCACTTAGGCGACTATCATCAGACCAAAACTCGTCACTGCGACCCTGGGAAAGAATAGTAGTAGAAAGGAAGCGTATGGTTTAATTGTGATCTTGGCTCCACATCAAGTAATACATTAGGTTTTTTCGTACATTGTACTCAAGGCAATATGTGTAGGGTCAGGGAGGGAACAGTAGCTCGGTGGGAACAGTGGCTCGAATGTGGTGTACTCGAAAGGGAAAGATCTATATTCCTGTCTTCTACATCAATCGGAAGCATTGGGTACCCGATCATGCACGAACTAGTCAGAGACCCACTCCGGCGCCATGCGGACGAGTTGCGATTCGTTTTTGTTTTAACCCCTGACAAAACTACATTTTCAGGTAAGTTTCACTTAATTTTTTTCTTAACTCGTACGACACTTTTGATTAACTATGTTTTGCACTAAGAGTGTGTCTAATTGACTTAGTAATGGCTGATAATTCAAGGCCCTCAGCTTTGGTGTTTGCTTCTAGTTTGATCTAAAATCCAAAATGGCGACAGGGACAACAGTAGTTCGTTTCGGGAAAGTACACAGTCGCTCTCGAACCACTGTGTACCTACATGCAACTCTCTACATTACAGTATTATTAAAAATGTATTAGTAGGTACAAATAATAGGTGAAGGTCATACTATACTATGGTTTATTGGCTTAACTTTAATTTGATTTATGATTTTAATGCAGCATTCTGAATTTTACTGTATTTATAATTTACCTGACCGTGTGGTTGCCGGGTTAGAATAGTGCCACTCCATGTCTTCCCATGGATGTCGTAAGAGGCGACTAAGGGAATAAAGGCTTGTAGTACTGTTAGGCGATGGGCTTGCAACCTGTCACTAATAATAATAATAATAATAATAATAATCACAGGACAATCTCACACAAATTGACCTAGTCCCAAACTAAGCTCTAGGCTTGTACTATGGGTACTAGACAACGATAAACATACGTATACAGAGAAATAAATACTTAAATAAATAGAAAACATCCAAGACTCAGGAACAAATACTCGTGCTCATCACACAAATATCTGCCCTTACCGGGATTTGAACCCAGAACACCTAGCTTCGAAGGCAGGGTCACTCCCAACTAGGCTAGCGTGTCGTCACACTGCTAAACATCTTGGCCTGATTATGCAATATATGTGGTTACAGAATTATCAACAAGTCTTTATAGAGTGGTTGGTATTTCTGTAGCTCTGCCTACCCCACTGGGAATAGGTACCGGCGTGATTTTATGTATGTATGTATATAATTTACTTTTTACATTTTAAAATTGGATGTTATTTTTTGGTCATTTATTTAAAGTGCGGAATAGTAAGTACCTAAGTGATTTAAACCAAAAATGACAATTGTTAATTACTGAGTTTATTTAAGTTACAAGAATATTGATGTTCTTTTTATTTTTGCCTTAAGAGGTATGGCCTCTACAAGGCGCTAAAATGTGATTCAATTTTTATGAAAATTATTTCTAAGTAGGTAGTAGATACCTAGACATTGCAACTTTAATAAAAAAATAACAACCCTTATCAATTTTTAATTTTTCCTAAAGATGTCAGAACCTATTTGGTCATTGAATATCAAAACGTAGCCATTGTGTACTGTAAGAACCACTGTATACTAGGGAGTGTACACAAAGGTTCGAGCCACTGTGCACTGTTAGAATCACCGTGTACTTGGGGGTGCTAGTGACTGTGTACAGGTCGTAGTACACAGTCGCTCGATTCCCATTTTTTTTTAAAAGACTAGTTATCTCTTTTTTGGTAAAAGTAATAAGAAATCTATTTGCTACATAAGAAACTTCAATAATGCACTGTGGTTTGTGCTAGCAATAACTATTTCAGGGATTTATATCTTTCATGCAATAGCCTGTTGAAAAAATCCTAGCCACTGTTCCCTCCTTGACCCTACTTTGTAAAACGCAGAATCAGGAGGATAAGGGTCAATCAACTTTTCTTTGTAGCTCGTTGCCATGGTGACGTCTCCTGGGTCACTCCTTAAAACCACGATTTTAAAGTATGTAAATCCAGCAAACGTCGGCTTTTGTGGCAATTACAAGCCCATTCTTTTATGGGTTTTCATCCAAGCGTATTAGAAGTGTATATTATAACCATTTTTCTAAGGAACTCTATCACTGTTGTCTCCTGGCTTACGGGACAGAATAACAACAACGAAAAGTTGATCCACCCATAAAATAATAATAAATAGAAAGAAGAGGTAACATTAGTAATATTTTACGGTTTTTTTATACATTCTTGTTTTGTCGAAAAAAATTAGAAATTAAATATCAGAAATAACGTTTCACGCACTTTTGTTTTAAACAAAAATACCATACATAACCCAGAAGTTGTCACCATTCTGCGAGCATAAGAATGCCTAACAGGTTAGGCAGTCAACTCGATTAGCTGCATGGATAAATTTAAAAATTGATTTTTTTTTTAGCCGGGTTACTGCTAACCTTAGACGTTTTAATAACAGGAATTTTCCAGGAAAGATGTTCCATCTTAAACGACATCATCGCTTCCCGTAAAGTAAGATTGCGGTCCAAAGCAGGTTTCGTGTAAATTAATTGTTTTTTTAAAGCTAATTACTTAAAACAATATGCCATGTGCATGTTTTTAGGATTCAGTAGTCAAACTAGGAACCCTTATAGTTTCGCCATGTCTGTCCGTCCGTGCGCAGCCTAGCGCAGAGACTAAGTACTAGAAAGCTGTAATTTGGCATGAATATAATCAGGCCAACAAAGTGATGCAATAAAAAAAAAACAAATGTGGTAGGTACCTTTCCCTATATACGTAACGTGGGGATGTATTTTTTTTCTCGTCTACTCTTTAGTATCGAGTGTCGTTGGATAGGTCTTTCAAATCAAAAATATGGGTTTGGTTATGGGTTTGTGAAAACAGTTTTTCGACTAAATAATCCGTTTATGAAATATTAAGCTTTGTAGCGCTAGTTTTTGTTTGACTCAAGTGTCCCGTCCCCCGAGACAAAAAATCGGAATCTTAAATGAAAGAGCATATAACGAATTTTAAAAACTATCACGGCTAAGTAAGTAGACATCATTGGTTCTTGAGATACAGTCGATTAAAGTGTTCCTACTAAAGCTCGGCAACTTTATCAAATTTTTAAGCGCCTCTCCCACGGACAAGTTAGAACTTGTCGTTCTGTCCGCGGCACGCTTGGATACACGTCCAAATTCCGTGAGGCTCCCACACCGAAGCGCTTTTGAGCACGGTCAAAAGACCGACTCTCGACGGCTCGCCGCGCGCCTTTCGTGCGGTGCTCGCGCACAGCGCGTGTTCGCGTACCAATTTGAGCAAAATAGGTGAGCCGTGCGTGCGTCAACCCGAGGCTGGTCTAATTCGTACCCAGCTTTACGTTAGTGCGATAAAATAGTAAAATGATCATCTATTTTTGCTGTGGACTATACGACGAGGAAGGGTATTCTACTAGCTATAACCATACGGCTTTTGGTATGGTAACGGAACTCAACTGGCTTATGAATTATTTATTAGAATCATATTATGCGACTCAACACATATCCTTGGCGCGTTTAAAACTACACAAATATAGCTTAAACTAAAACTTCTCTTAACACATCCAGCACTAAGCTATAAGTACAGTCAGCGTCATATAGCACAGCAGTCAAGATGACCAAATAGTTGGAAACATCCAGAATGCTCATTAACATCCGCGCAGCGTTAGTGATCAAACGACGACGCGTTGGCCTAGTTGGGAGTGATCCTGCCTCCGATGCCAGCGGTCCCGGGTTCAAATCCCGGCAAGGGCAGATATTTGTGTGATGAGCACGAGTATATTCCTGAGTCTTGGATGTTTTCTATGTATTTAAGTATATATTTCTCTATCTAAGTATGTTTATCATTGTCTAGTACCCATAGTACAAGCCGAGAGCTTATTTTGGGACTAGGTCAATTTGTGTGACATTGTCCTGTGATATTTATTTATTTAAATTGTTCAGGTCATCCAAAGTGCTCAAATATACCGGAGCACACACAACCGCAAATACTTGATTACACAACCTCACCGCCGCTGGTAGTTTAGCATCCAAATTAACCAAAAGTCCGGAAAACACTAGAAAAATGAGCTTTGGCATATGATTTTATTTAATTTTATTTTGGGTTAATGAATACGTTACTTACTCACTACAGGTAAAATGAGAAATTGTCATAATAGAAGCTGTGTGACAATAACAACCTACCGCTCGGATTATATTGAAAGAGGACTTGACCATTGAACCGTATAAAGCCCAGAATTAAGTCCATTGTTGTACTTTTGGTTACTTCGAATGCTACGCTACCAGCGGCGGTGTAGGTTATATTATAACGGTACGAGCAGCGTCTTGAATGTAATCAAGTATTTCCGGTTGTGTCTGCTCCGGTATATTTGAGCACTGTGGATGCTCTGAACAATTTGATAATTTAGGCTGCGTCGATGTTAATGAGCGTTCCGGATGTTTCAAACTATTTGGTGATTTTGACTGCTACGTACTATATCACGCTGACCAGGCTTCCATACAAGACAATATTCTATTTTTTTGTTCAAGTTCTTGCAGCTCATCAGAATCAAGTAACACTAAGCTATATACTAAGCTCCAAGTCAGTTTTTATATTCAGAATCAAAACAAGCCCCTGAACGCAGATTATATAATAGTACAGTCAAGTTCAAAAGTATGTATACACTTTAGTACCTTGTCACTTTAATCGCTTGGATAATTTCATATGGCAGTTTAAACATGACGTTAAATAGACAAGGTACTAAAGTGTATACATACTTTTGAACTTGACTGTACAAGTACTTACAAAAACGGCTTTTAGACATTAGACACGTATCCACATTATGACTATGTCTTTCGTATAACTTGTATTCATTCGCACGCGGCGCAGCAAGTACAAAGGCCGTCACGTTAAGAAAACATACATTATTTAGTAAGTACCCACTGCGGTAATAAGTTAGTGCAATACGTAAATTACTTAAATTTAGTTATTGATTGTTCTTAGGTTCTTGTCGAGAGCTTAAACAGCCGTACACAGAGAAGTTGTTGTGTTTCGGTTTATTGTATGCATTATTATTTATTCAGTAAAGAAACGTTAGCTCTACGCGGCGAGTTCGTCCACGTCCGACACGGCCGACCGCGAGCGTTAAGACGTTAACGGCCGAACCCTATATTCAAACCGCGGACAGATAGCCTTACTTCGGTTTAAAATTTGACTCATTTTGTATGGGCAAATGTCAAATTTCAACCCGAAGTAAGCCTTATCTATGCGCGGTTTGAATATAGGGTTCGGCCGTAAGTGGTCGCTAGCGCGGTGACGGCCTCTGCTGATCCGGTGCACCGCGTCTCCACGACGGTAGGTGTAACAAGCGGCGCGCCACGCCCATTGAAAACCTACTGCCCTGGGGTGCGATTTTAAATCTCTGTCATATATATTTATTGTATCTACGAACGCCGTTATCATATCTAATCCAAAAGGTGGACCCGCTCTTAAATTAAATCGCTGCACAAATAGATTTTAAAATGAGTTATTTTTCGTCAGTAAAACCGTAAAGTAACCGTTCTACTCGGTAAACCTAATTAATTTTGTCACGTAGCATTTTACCGCTATCGCCATTACCAGTGGTCGTAGGTAGGTAGTGACTAAATAAACTTGATGCATGTTCTGATCATTCAATATTGTATTCCCATCTTTCTCACGCATGAATGAACATGCGTCAAGTTTATGTAAATAGATACTACCTATTCTGACCACTGACCATTGCGGCAAGTAAATAAGAGATTATGATAGCTCTTATTTACTTGCTAGCTGACAGTACAATAACATTAGGGTTTACTGAATAGAATAGAGCCTCTGCTCTTAGCCTTAATATAATAATCATCCAATGTAACATGTCTAGCATTGGACGTCCCTCAACTGAAATGATGTCATTAAACATAAAAAAACATATAACAATGGTTTGGTGTCAATTGTATTTCAGACAATATATATTTAATTATTTGCAGCTTGTCTTACCATCTACTATGTTAATGCGACTCAAGACAATCCCTTGGCGCATTTGAACTAGACATAAAAAAATCTCAAGCTAAAGCTTCCTTTAACACATCCAGCACCAAGCTGTTATTACGGTTTCAATACAATAACTGACTAGATGAAACTTTTTATTTTATAATTATTTATCTTAAGTTATGTTCTTGCAGCTATTTGCTAAGCTATAGGAGAGTTTATATATTTAAAATGGATTTCTTATGCAGTATTGGCATCAATTACAAGTTTAAAAGAACTATCACGGTCAACCCAGCGCAAAACATGAGCAAATCCACCAGAAACCATGGGCACACTAGGATGTGTTAGGAATGCCATCCCACTGATCAAACTATCACTTCTATTTGTTTGAACTTCACCTAAGTCTTTGACTAATTCTATATTATACCAACAAAGAATTGCATTGGCATGTCCATCATTAATTACAGGGACACGGACTATGCCTGATTCAAATTCACTGTTAATTGTTCCCATCACAGTTGGGGCTGACAATTCAAAATATTCTATATTAGTAAAGTCAATGCAATAATTCTGAGATACTTGGAATTCATTCATATGCATAGCAATTTTATAGTTGGATACATTTTCATCATACACTCTGTTGTTTATGTCCAGCCAGTGACTGCTCACAAGCTGACCTATCAACTCAACCTTGGCTGGAAAGAAAAGCCCTTCCCTGTGAAGATGAAAATGTTTTAAGTGCCAAGCAATCCTTTTTTGTCGTAAATCTATGTCACCACACAGGTCAAAAGGATTGGAAAAAACAGCATGATACTTTGCTCTGCCAAATGATTGATTGGTCCATTCATCTCCCAATAGGAATTTAATTTTGGAAAGTGGTACATTGTTAGCTTTAAAAACTTTTTTAAAAAAAAACTCATCGCTTCGAGACTTTGCTGTGCAAATCAATGATTTGGCACCACGCTTCATCATTAACAAGCCAAACAATGGAAAAGGGCTGATGTCTGCAATATTAGCTTGGGATATTTGAATGATTTGACTGAAATAAATACATGCCATCCCAATACAATCTTTAATTTTTTTAGTAAACTCATAATCATTTAAAAATCTGAGTGTTTCTGGAGATATTCTGGTAACATTGACAGCATTATCAGGTACTAGAGTCATTTTCCCCCCATTTATGAGGAATTGTGTGTTGAGAATTTCATTTTGGTTAACATGCCTGGGAATAAAATCTAAGAAGACAGCTTGCTGCCATGCATTTGCCCGGTTTTCTGATGTAGGGCTTGAGGTTATCGTGATTTTTTCTGTCAAGTGCAAGTTGAACCACCCAACTATAACATTAACCTCACCAGTTTCTTTAGCTGTTAATTGAACATTACATGGTTCACTTTGTTGCAATTTTGCCTGGATATCTTCATAACTGTTGTAGTTTATCTGTAGAAGTGACTGGATATCAGTCATGTATTTGATATCCTTTATAAGATGCACATCATCACAGTCATAGGTTTCACCGTATGTCAATGTATGAACAGATAAATCACAGATATTAAGTAATTCCTTTGCTGACTGCCGTAACTGGTATTTCATGTTAAGGTTGTCGCATCTAGCAGCAACAATAAAGAATTCTGCCTTATGAGGAATGATCCGTCCAGAAGGAGCCAACAGATTGTCCCATGCGTGAGACAGTGATTGTAGGACATGTTCTCCGAGTAACCCGCAATCAAACATTTCTGTAACTAGTACAGATCTCTTACCACCAATTTGACTACAATCCATTTTAGTAGACATCTTGTTTACAATGACAACATTTTGAACAAGGTTCTCTTGCATTATAGCTTCTGCCAGTTTTGCCATGACTTCGGATCCTTCACAGGCTGTTGTAGCCAAAGGGGAGCATTCATTAGCATAAAGAGCCAACAAGCCAGTCCCAGTGCCTAGATCAAGCACACTGTCACTACCTGGTCTAACAGTTTCCAATATAGCAGCATGATATGCTTCATTACGAATTCTGTCATTCAGCATTCTGAAGTGCCATCTTTCTACTAATAGATTTTTAACAGAATTTAAATTTTTTTCAGCATCTACATAGCCAGAGTCTACCCTTAAAGCCTTTTGGAAATGACAGCTTGCCACTGTATAGTATCCAAATTGAAACAAATACTTACCTATGTCATTGAGAAGGTAAACATTAGAAGGAAAAACATTAAGGGCTTTGCCAAAATTGGCAAATATTACGTCGGCTTTACCAATTCTTGCCAGAATCTCATTTAGCCTGAGAAGTAGCAGCCGAAATTCAAACTCAAACGTGGTCTTCAGGCCAGAGCATTTATCAAATGCTAAAATGTAAAGGTTGAAGGCTTTGTAATAGCGCCCGCGAGCTGATAAATACCTTGCGTAAGTGATGTAACTTCTTGCAATCGCTTCCATTTCTGTTGTTTCCAGTAAGATACACGTAGTTACGTATAGTACTGTATCGAACAGTAGTTTCAAATAAAATCAATTCATTCTAAAATCTAGAGCGTTTTAGTAACTGTAGCACCCGACTTTCTTTAGCGCGACACTTAACAACACTAGTAGCAGAGCAGTACACTTCAACCACGTCCTCTTCTGATTCAGAACATAGGTAGTGAAAATATAGAAGTCAAGCAGATCAGAAAAAATCAATCAATCCATTTGGTATAGATAGGTAGGTACCATAAAATACAATACAATAGTACTTAACAAGTTAACAGCGGGTGCGGACCATAGATAAAGGAAGATTCTTTATCATTGGTGCGGACGCTTGCACTGGCGCTCCCATGCGGCTTAAATTGAAACTAATATGAGTCCGACAACAAAATGTTCAATATTTTAAATAAACTCTTTTGGAACCAGTCATTTGAGAATAAATTCCTTCCAATAACTAAAAAAACCTATGAACTAGGCATGCCAATTGGTTACCTATAGAAATACTATCTAAGTACATTTTTTTTATACAATATTGTTTTGCTTTGTGCTTTTGGCTAGAGTGTCAACAAAAACGAGGAAACAAAATTATCAGAAAAGGGTTAAAACTGAATTTGGAAAAACGGAATAAAAGATCAGGAATGGAAAGGATAAATAGTGAAATAACTGAATAATAAATATAATTACATGCATACAAATTAAATTTTAATATGGTTGAATAATAAAATTGATGAAATTTGGTATATGGAAGGATTAACAGGAGAAAGTAAAAAGGATATAGAGACAGGGAAAGGAACTTTAAGGGAAATAAGACCTTGAAGGATAAATGAACGGTCATATCTAGGCACATTATTATTAGGTAACTGTTATTAACCCATAGTATAAGATTATTTAAACGCATGGAACTAATCACAGAATACAAACTAAAGGCATAGAAGGAGCAATAAAATAAAACGCAACAACCCTTGGTCACCAACTGGTCAACCAACTGGCGACCATCCATGGAATTAATAGTACATCTGGAATGCTTACTTGAAAAAACGTGACAAATTAAATTAAACTTAATGTTCAAAAAAGGCGGGAAACATCGAAGAGGGCGGCCGCGGTTTTTTTTCTCTTAATTTGGAACTTTTGGAATGATTGACATTTTCCGTTTAAAGTATTGATCAGTATTGTATATATTTTGTATATGAAGTAGATTAGTTTGTTTATATTCATGTAATTTGTAAGTTTTCTTATTTTTATCCGTAATGGACATATCTGATGACCCGGGTGGGGGCACAGTCCCCTTACCGGTAAGTTTTGTAGTGATATCAAATGAATCGGGAATGGAGACAGATACCTCTTCGGTGTCTAAAGGGCACAAACGCAATCGCGTACACAAAATGAGTAAGCACAAGTTACATAAAAGAAAAAGGGAGTCTGGTACTACTACTTTGAATTCTGACTCCAAAGATTGCAATTGCACTAGTCAGGATAGTGATGTGATTAATCCACAGAAAATTAAAAATCCTCCCACTCCTAATAATCCCATTCCTATGGTTGATTCAAGTCCCAAAAAGTTACCCCCAGTCATAGTAACAAGAACCTTATATGATTCTGCAGATATCCGTATGGCTTTTTCAAAAAGTGAGTATTTGATAGGTGTTTTCCTAGATGTTTCTGCTGCATATGACAGTGTACTTCTCCCTGTCCTTGTGCGAAAAATGATTCACCTGGGTATTCCTGTAAAAATGGTTGAATTTATAGCTAATCTTTTTATGGATAGGTCAATCGTAATTCGTTTACAAGGCTGCTCTATCCCACCCCGAAATCTTTTCAAAGGGTTGCCTCAGGGTTCTGTCCTGAGCCCCATCTTTTATAGTATTTATACCATAGGTTTGCAGGAATCTGTTGATTCTTTCTGCAGCATTCTACAGTACGCTGATGATATTGCTCTGTACGTTGCATCTTCTTCCGTGTCTGTAGCTTGTTCGCGTTTGAATACAGCTCTGCATTATTTATCCCTCTGGCTTGATGATCACGGTCTGTCTTTATCTGCTGCCAAAAGCAGTGTCGTGGTGTTCTCTAGGAAGAGGTCTATTCCTGCAATAGAAATAAAGATAGATGGCCAGTCGATCCCGGTTTTGGACAAAGTAAAATTTTTAGGTGTGGTCCTGGACTCAAAACTATCCGGCGTAGCTCATCTGTCGTACGTAGCTGATAAATGTGAAAAGGGCGTCAATGTTCTTAGGGCTCTCGCTGGTGTTCGGTGGGGATCCCATCCTTACACTTTGAAACTTGTTTATAATGCTATTGTTCGTAGTCACTTTGACTACGCCTCTTTTCTACTTGAACCCTGCAATAAAAAGGCATTATCATTACTTGACAAAATCCAAAGTAAGTGTTTGCGTTTAATTTGTGGGGCCATGAAATCCACTCCCATAAACGCTCTTCAAGTAGAGTGTGTAGATCCTCCTCTTTTCCTTCGGAGACAATATCTTTGTGACCGATTTTGCTTTAAAATTTCTCAAATTTCCTCTCATCCCTTGCTTTTTAAATTACAAAATCTTTCAGACATTGTGTTTTCATCACGGTATTGGTCTCATAAGGATATTCCTTCCATTTTGAAAAGTTTTAATAAACTTATTCAATTGTCTTGCCCTTTATCGCAATTCCCTTTGAACCCTTTATTTATGGTTGACTTTGAGGTCCTTGTGTTTAATCCTCAAATTAAAAATTTTGGTATTTCCAAAAATTCTGGTGCTGGTGATAGGTGTTTTAATAGGCAGATAGCTAAGAGGTGGCAGGATTAGTTGTGTTTGTTCTCCGATGCCTCCAAACTATCTGAAGATGGGTGTGTGGGTGCTGCTGTCTGGATTCCAAGATTTAACATAATTTTGAACTACAAATTACCCCCTTTTTCATCGGTTTTTACTGGTGAGGCTGCTGCTCTTTTAGAGGCCATATTATATGTAGATTCCCACTCATTAAATAATTCAATTATCTTCTCGGACTCCCTCAGCTGTCTGCAAGCCATTTCATCAAATTTGTTTAGGCAGTCGTCAACGTCCCCAGTTATTTATAAAATCAAGGAAGCTCTTTATGCGTGTTTTAATTAAAAAAAAAATGTAGTTTTGGCCTGGATCCCAAGTCATTCTGGTATTGCTGGTAACGAGATAGCCGACTCGTGTGCGAAGGAGGCCACTCAGTCTGGCACTCTTGTTCATTACAAAAAATATTCATTTGACTTAATTTCCATGGCTAAGCCCTCTCTTGCAAAGTCTTGGAATGACATCTGGTCCTCTTCCAGTATTCATAAAGGTAGTCATTATGCGTCAGTCCAACCAAATATCCCAATTAAGCCTTGGTTTTTTCGCTCTCGTCAAGCTGATAGATTTGTGACCACCACCCTTTGCCGCCTCCGTTTTGGTCATGCTTGTACCCCAGTCCACTTAGCTAAGATCAGGGTTAAGGATAGCTCTCTTTGCGAGTGCGGTTTGGATGAAGGATATCCCGACCATATTTTCTTTTCTTGTTCAAAGTTTTCATGCTCGCTTTACGACATAATCCCTTTAGAATTTCCTCGTCCTGTAAATATGAATAACTTTTTAACCCTTGTAAATAGTCCACTCATTAAACATTTAGTTAATTTCATTCATAAAAATAGAATTGAATTGTAATAAATAATGTAATTTTTTTGTAGCATAATTTTTTTGTATTTGAATTGTTATTTTATACTTAAATATTTATTGTACAAAAACCCATTTTACAGAAAATAAAACATCTCAAACAATAGGTAAAAGCAAATAATTTATTTGAAATAAACTGATATTTTACAGTAGGTTTTGAATGCTTAAGTAAGGTCTACTTTGTATAAAGATCAAAGATCTAATCAAAGTGCCAAACGTGCAGAGACAGCTACGTCTGCGCTCTTTGGGGCCATTTCCATTGCAGACCCTGAATGCTCAGAAATGTTTTTGCGCATTGGGACCAAAGGTCTTTAGCCCCCTTCTGATGGCTGCTAGCACCTGCAATACTATAATAGTAATTATACACTCAAAATGTTGTGTGCAAACTTGGCTGCATGGACATAAAACATTTGATTGTATATTTGCACAGAAAATAGAACCACGCATACACTGTCTCTGTGAGAGCCTTATCACACTAGCAATTTGCGAGCGAGTTCAAAGCGACACAAGCGCTTAGCAAAATCAGTGTGCGCTCTCCTCGCTTTGAATTCACTTACAAATCGATAGTGTGATGAGGCTCTATACAAAATGCGGAGCACTCGCCGCGAGCTTCCCGCGAACTCGCTTCGGGCTTGCCTCGCTTTGAACTCGCCCGCAAATCGCTAGGTGTTAAGGCACTTAGTAATCACGTAATTCAATAAATTTGTATAAATACCTTCAGCTCCGACTGTATTTAGCTGCCAACTTCTGAGGGCAAGGCAAATTTCAATGCACGACCTAACAAATTGTGACTTTGCCAGCCTGACATTTGCCTTGAAAAGTGGTTGGACATCTCCAGAGGATTGCTGGCAAGCCTCGGAAGCCGCCTCAACACCTTCACTTGCGTTTTCAAACGCTCCTTCTCAGCAATCGCCAGCAAATGGCTATGAGCCATATTTGAATCACTCTGTTCAAAGAAAAATATTTTCGAGCTATTTTTACATTTCCAAGCAGCCCATTTAAGTCTATTATTATTTTATTTTAGTATAAATTATAATAAAAACTTACTTACGATCCCTCCTTCCCCACCACACTACCAAGCCGCACTACTGGTAGTGTCGTGGGTATATTTTTTTCCCTTCGGCACTACTGGTCCAGTAGTGTCGTGGGTATTTGTAAAATACATATATATGCATTCCCCATTGCACCACCGAGATTATTTTCGCAACTAGATATGGGTAAAAACCGGCCAAGTGCGAGTCGGACTCGTGCACGAAGGATTGCGTACCATTATATAAGTCAGGTCTGTTGTATGGGAGCCACCTTTAAATATTTGTTTTATTTTAATTTAACTATTTATTTTAAAAGCGAATATATAAATACATATTCTGTGAATATTTCAAGCATCTACCTGTTGCCGTTATCAATATCGAGCAAAAACGAGCAAAAAAAATCACGTTTGATGTATGAGAGCCCCTTTAAATATTTATTTTATTCTGTATTTGTTGTTATAGCGGCAATAGAAATACATCATCTGTGCAAATTTCAACTGTCCAACTAACACGGTTCATGAGTTACAGCGTGGTGACAGACGGACTGACGGACAGACAGACAGACAGACGCCCTTTGGGTATGGAAGCCTAAAAACTAGCTAAAGTGTATTTAAGATAGATGTAAAGTATTTGCATAAAACCTCTTTACTTAGTTAATTTTACTTATAAATAATACCTGTCAATATTATAAACAGATGAATTAATACATCATGTAATTGTCACTCCATTTGCTTGCTTACAATAATAATTATATAATAAGCGGTATAAATTGGCTAATCCTTACAAAGCCATAAAAAAAAAAAAAAATAAGCGGTATTAAATCATTACATTACATATATGTCGTCGCAATTACAATATTAATAATCAATAGTTTTCTCTATACCTACAAGTGCAGCAGCGGGTAAGTTGTTTTCTTAAATGATAAATAAGTATTAGTTACATGGTTTATCAATAATTATGCTCTCTTCATATTACTTTACTTATTTTATTCAGACATGTCGAACGATGCTACGGATCTTAACTTCATACAAATTAATGGAGGGACTACCTTGTTGAATGACAAATATAGATATCATGTTCTTAAAAAATATGTAAGTGGAGCGGCTGTTTGGCGATGTTCTAATTACAGAAAATTCAAATGTTTGGGGATAATCAGTGTAAACTGTAATTCTATGGAACTTGCTAACTATGTAAACAAGCCGCCATACTAAAATTGACATTAGATGTCAATTTCAATATATTGTTTGTTTACATAGTTAGCAAGTTCCATAGAATTACAGTTTAAAGGTAAGTATTGCTTAATGATTGAGTTTACGCCGTGTGATTTTTTACTTAATTTAATGATGGGCTTTAATAATTATGCTTTATATATTTTAGGCTGAACATATATTAACTAAAAAACCTCATACTTGTAATCCGGATGTTCACGATAATCTCAAGTTGATGGAAATATGGAAACTTAAACAAACGATACAGGAATCCGACCGGCCCAGTCCACAGTTATATGACGATAAATTAATGCAGCTTAAGAATAGCGGATATGATTTATTAACAAATTTACCAGCATTCGAAAGTGTCAAACACTCGCTGTATGATACACGGAACAAAAGTGCAGGTGTTTCGAAAACCGTATTCACTAACGTAATGGAGGTAGTTGTTCCGATCAATTATAATGAATTCATTTTGGCCGATTATCATTGCAATGAAACGAGAGTTATATTGTTTTGTAAGAAGGATTCAAGAAAACAAATTGAAGAAGCCAATGAATTTTTCATGGACGGAACGTTTCAGAGTTGCCCGGCTCCTTTCAAACAACTATTTACTGTGCATGGAGATGTGAATAGTTCTGTAGAAAAGAACGGTGTACTTACTAGTCCCAATGTTATTTGCATTAATGTCTGACCGAAAAACTGAGAGTTACTTAGTAGTTTTTAGTCTTATAAAATCGCAAATACCAGGATTTCATCCAGCAAAGATTCATTGCGATTTTGAATTGGCGACAATGAATGCCATAAGGTCCATGTTTCCGGTCTAATACACATTCGTCAGATTCCTTTTTCGTCAGAATAAATTATAGCCTGTTTTTTTTCGGACGAAAACGGACTTTCGAGCAGATTCCGCTATCGTCAGAATAAACACATATTACCTGATACGCGGATGACCATAGAATACGTAGGTAGGTTTAGGTTATGTTAGTTTTGCAGCAGGCCCGGAGGGCCAAACCATCCAGAAATAGGAGCTCCGCGTAAGCGGAGCTCCGTCGACACTGCCTAATATTAAATAATATAATGTAACAAATAAATAAATTACAAAAATTAACCAAAGTTTTTTCTGTCCAAAAAGTAATTCCGTTTTCGTCCGAAAAAAAACAGGCTATAATTTATTCTGACGAAAAAGGAATCTGACCAATGTGTACTAAATCATGTTTCCTGCTGCTAAAATTATAGGTTGCTATTATCATTGGTGTAGATGTGTGTGGCGAAAAGCAAAGCGTTTGGGTCATACAAAAAGTAAGGCAGAAAGAAGAATCGTGCAACTTACTGCAGCACTGGCACTTATTCCAGACCAAAGATTGACTGAGGGTTGGACTTGCATTAAGGAAGAGTGTGGCAATGAGATCAAAATGCCAAAATTTATAAACTACATACAGCGTTTTTGGTTAGATAAGCCTTTCTTACACAACATCATAAGTGTATTTGGTGAACGTTACCGAACGAACAATGTCCTAGAAGGGTGGCATTCAAAGTTGAACCGGTTACTGAACAAAAATACAGTCACGGTTATGCGATTGCTTAATGTTCTGTTTCAATTAAAATCGGTATCACAAACAAAATACGGAACTAATGCAAATGTCACAAAACGACGCAAATCCTGCATTAACAACGATGACGTCATTACACGGGTGCAAATGCAGTTAGTCACCGGGGAGATAAGTGTAGGTCATGCTTTAGATAAGTTGAGATAGTTATTATTATTATGTACATGTTAAGATTTGACGTTGGATTGGTGTTAAATAAACCGATGTAAATCTTGATTTTTACTTACCCATATCTAGTTGCGAAAATAATCTCGGTGGTGCAATGGGGAATGCATATATATGTATTTTACAAATACCCACGACACTACTGGACCAGTAGTGCCGAAGGAAAAAATAAATATACCCACGACACTACCAGATCACTAACTCGGTCAACACGGTTGCTCTTCGGTTAGAACGGAGGCTCCGCTTTCGTTTGACAACTCGCAATCGGCTTGAATCCAACTACAAATTGTCATTTTACTTACCTACGTAAAACCAATTTTTGGCAAATCATTCATTCACTTGGTTTCAGAAATGGCTCGCTATCACTTTCAAATAAATTGACGTTACGTGGAACATTTGTTTTCATTTTGACAGCAGACTCGTCTTCGAACTGTCAAAAATGAAAACGATTGCGACCGTGAGTACGTTAGGCAATAGGCCTGCTGCTGGTAGCTGCCCTTAATGCCCCATCTCGACTTTCCACCCTGTATATCCAACGTCATGAAAGTAAATTTGTAAATTTTGTATTGTATTGTTTTATTAACCCACTGATTAACGGATGCCAGACTCCGGAAACAACGAATGAAAAGTAACCCTTTAACCGTGGCCAGCTCTTGGACCACACTGCTAATCTGATAATCAAACTGCCCGGTGTACTTTAATTATTATTTATTTAGTCAACATACAGCGTTAGATATAGCGTAACATGATTTGTTAGTCAAATTGTTCATACATTTTATACTATTACAAATAACAATGAAAAACTTGAATAATATAAAAATATCTTTGCGCTTATACACCTGTGGTTTATCCCAATATACACATGAAACCCTTAGAACTTAAACATAGTTTAACGTTCAACACAAAAGATATGCTCCTGGTGCACCGAAGTACCCAAGCAGGAGCCCGCGCGCGGGCGCCGGGTGCGGGGACGGAGCGGTGTCAGTATCCCGGTGAATACGTGGAGCACACCATTAACACCACGACCTTTACAATACCTCAATCTAAATATTATTATAAGATCTTAAGCAAATAATATTCTGGGAATACAAACATTTTCAATTACACAACTTTGACTCTGTTTTATATACTATAAAACCTCGTTTGATCAAAATCAAATGCTATAATTTCATAATGTGGAATTTTATTTGCTATATATTACTTATCGGTATCAACGTTCAACTTTCATGGCGGGACGTATCTAATATTTTGATTTTTATTTATAATAAACAAAAAGAAAAATAAATTACTTAATAATTTGTTCCATGGATTTTGCTGCCCATCTTTGAAGTCTGTAATAATAATAACTATAATAAGATATCCAACCTAAAAAACTAAAACGAAAACTGACTGACCTTTTCTGAAACATACTCGGAAAGGGAAGGTTTTCTTATGAAAAACTATGACGGAAAGTGCCTCATTTTTTTCCTAGAAGTAAAATAAACGTATGAAAACACATTCCTGTCCACTGCGTTTTTTTTATTCAAAGTTATCTCTATTGCCTGTACAATCAAAAAGACCATGAAAAAATTCCCATACACCTAATTTAATAAATGGTGGGTGCTGTCGCACTGGGCGGCGACGGCGGACGGCGGGCCATTGTAAAATTATCTCAATAGTAGTTTTCAAAAAGAGATTCTGTCTCAATTCGTCGATTATTTTTTTATAATTACTTCTAATTATGAATTTGTATCATTTCCTCGCATTGTTTGAGAATATATGCCTCGGCGGATATAGGATTACCTGACTCGTATTTTAGCAGGCCTCGCTAAGGCTCGGCCCGGTACCACCTCGTCAGGAAATCCCCTACTTTCCGGACCCAGGCAAAAATGTACTGTACCACAGTGACAAAGGTATGGGAAAGTAAGCCAAGTATTGAAAATATTAAACACATTTTTTATTAAAATTTGGTTTTGCTTTCAACCTGTTTGCTTTTAGACAGTTTGTTTATAATTTGAATAGTTTAGTTTTAGTTTACAATTATTTCATTTAAGATAGGTCTGCCCTTTTGGTCTAATTTTAATGTTGACGTTTTATTTTGAAATCCATGAACGATTTTTATGTTTCTGCAAGGCTCAGTTTTGGATCTTCCAACAGTTTTATAGACTTGGCAATTATACTAAAGTGTGTATCGACAAATAGTAACTCAACTTTTAACCTTTTCATCGCCATTGACGGATATTTCCGTCATGGTTGACAGCGCAAAATAAACTTTAGCATCTATGAGGCGAAGTAGACATTCGCTCTGGTTTGGTATTTAAAAAGGTTAAATTTTTCTCCGTATTTTATATTTGGTAAGCAATTTACTCGTATTTTTGTTTTACTCGGTACAAAAATATAGCACAGAAAATAAACCTTATTAGACTTATTACTCTTTAAATATTGGTATGTATTTCTTTTTTTGCTACCCTTACTAGGACCGGGTGCCGTGAAAGTTGAACGTTGGTACCCATGTTTAGTATTACTATCACATGCTCTAAAATTAGTATTCAAAATCTAAAATGATTATGTAATTTAAACATTATAACGTCGAAACTTATTATTTATACAATTTAAATCTAATAATCTATATAAGTATAACAGTTATTTGCTGTAATGCCCATGCGGGACAATAGTCACAATAAATAATAACAAAAAGAAAGATCAAGGTATAGGGGTTAGGTTAGTTTTGCTGCGGGCCAGCCCCCTATTTCACCATCTTGACAATGACACGTGGCAGGTGACAGTTTGGTATACATTGTAAAGTTAACACGCCGATACATCACTGGGTTTCATATAAAATGCGACATGTACAATAAAATGTCACCTGTCACATGTCATTGTCGGTATGGTGAAATGGGGCAAGAAGGAGGGCCAACATTGTCTGTTTTCAGTTTTGTACGTTTTAAAACACCGGTATTTTTTAGTGATGCAACGAATACGAATACGAATATTCGTATTCGCGGAATAGTAGACATTTACCGAATATTCGAATTCGCGGAGTAGTAGAAATTTACCGAATATTCTTATTTCCGGAATAGTAAAAATTTACCGAATATTCGTATTCGGCGAATACTAATACGAATATTTAAAGTTAATATGTATGTACGCAAATCTAATTACTCGCGACGACGCGACAGGGGACTCCCCGGCCATAGTTTATACAGTGCCGCGGCCCGGGAGTTTCCCTATCATTACGAACCAATGATAAAGAAAGAGAATGGATCTGACATACCTACAGAATAAACGTGCCTACCTAAACTACCATAGCAAACATAAAATGGCGGACTGTCACATGTTTTAGTGATGCCCCGATTCGATAGTAATAATAAAGTTATCGATAAACAAACCATATGGGTGGGAGGTTCTCAACTCGTCTGTTCTGTATGTTCAGTACTTCGCATGTCCTGTATTAAGATGCAGTAGCAGTGGAATACCTGAACTGCTTGCAAAACGTCGTCTTGAGCACAACCAGCACGGTGGGTCCTTTCCACCGTAAAGGAAAGGAAAGGTCAGAAATGGTCCCATAGAAAAGTTGGATTGATCAGATGATGGAATCCATGAGTTAACGACGGAACTCCTGAAAAATTGCGGACATATTTTGCTATTTTCAGCATTTGCATACCAAAAGCTTTAGGCTAGGTTCACATGAATGCGTAGTTGACGCGGCGCGCGGTACAAGATTCTGACAAAGTAGTGCTATCGTATACATGACCGCGCGTGCCGCCATGCATCGCAGGCAAGATCTTGACACGAGCCACCTGTCATATCAATGCTTCGACCGTGCGTAGAAGCGCGTTCGTGTCAACCTAGCTTTTTTATTTCGTAAAGTAGAACCGATGATGAAGACTAGAGATGAAGTATTTCACGAGTTCAGTAGGTAAATATAATTCGAGTAAGTTAATATAATTAAAATTACAAAGCAACAAAACTATAATTTCTTTCTTAGTTATTCCTTTCATAAAAAAAGATTCATTAAGTTCTCTTAATGATAAAATACAAGAATCATAAAAAGCAACAAAAATATTAACAATAGTTATTTACTTTTGTTTTTATTCAAAACAGTGCCACAGCGTGCCAATAATCTTAAATAATCTTGTATTACCAGTCTTTAACTCCTATTTTTTTTTACAAATATGACTTGTTATCATATAGTATCAGACCGTAACAAATATCCGCTCTTACCGGGATTTGAACCCAGGACCGTTGGTTTCATGGACAGGGTCACTATCAACTAGGTTAACGTGTCGTCAAGTAAACAAATAAAAATATTTGCTGCTGTCTTAGATGATTTTTAGTAGGTATAAAACTTTAGTCATTCATTACTCATTTCGGAATAATTTTTTTTTTGTTAATTTTGGAATGAAACTTTCTCAGTATACTTTTTCCCAAAATCCTTAAAAATAGTAACCCACGATGAACTGGTTTGGATGGTTATTTGCTTTCTTTGGCATATTCCATATACTTTCTATATGATACAATTACAAAAAAGCATGTTATTTTAACATTAATTGTCATAATGAGAAATTTCCAAGTTATTTTCGAAATTTTAAGAACAACCCTAGCTGTCAATTTCTCCTGTTTGTTTACTTTACAAATATTGTAAATTTAAGGCAAATCGTATACATAATGTACTACATATTTAAGTCCCCCAATAATGACAAAACTGACCAATATTTTAACAAAAACATAAACTTACTGATGAAATGTTGAAGATTTCAGATTTTTGCTGTTTCTTGCACCACATCCTAACAAACTACACTTAAGAGACATTACGATGAAATTTCTCTTTCAATCCATGGGTTACTTTTGACAATATGTATATAATACGGAAAACAAGATATTAATATTCTTTTAAGTGAATTCGGCACGGTTGACACATCAGATGCTTATGACAAGCTAATTTAACATGGCTGACTTTAGGCACGTTAGGTATTTGTATGAACGTCAAATTATAAATGTTGCCATTATTGCACTGGCTGACGTACAGTCATCTCTTTTTACTTAGGAACATAGAACTAAGTTAAAAAGAGATAACATTATTTAAGAGTGTTCAATGTCGGAATGCATAGTATTTACATACAGCTTGGCAAAAAAGTGTAGAAACGGAACCACAAATATTTTTACCGGCAACACTTAATTGTTCTATACAAAAGTACGTAAGAGTTACCATATGAAATCGAATTTGACATAGACAGTGGCGCCCCTATTATTTTCTACTCTTTTTTGCCAGACTATAACTGATTACCGTAAAACTTCCCAACTATAGTCCTAACCTGCAACAATGGTCCAATTTTCGTCCTTACATTGTCCTTATAATATGATAGCTATATGGTTACATTTTAAAGCAAATTATTTTAGGTCAAACAAATCATTATATACCCAGAAATAATAGCAGTGAGCTATCATATTTTAAGGATAATGTAAGGATGAAAGTTGGACCATTGTTGCAGGCTAGGACTATAGTTGGGAAGTTTTACGGTATTTGTATATTATGTCAACGTGTCATATCCATTCTCTCCTTTATCTATGTTACGAACCATGGATTGATTTGATTCATTCATTCCTTTCATATCATTTGTCAGTCGAAAGCACAAGTCAAGCAAGAGAGTATGGTTTTATTTATCATATAAAAAGAAATCGCCCAAAACCAGAAAATCTACAAATTTTATGTTATTTAAAAAAAAATGCCTGTTGTAAAATTTAATTATTAGATTGGAAAAATAGAAATTCATCAAAAAATTTGTCTTTTATTACCATGGCCACATATTCGTATTCGCCGAATAGTAGGTTTGATATTCGTAAATGTAGGTAGTATTCGTTGCATCAGTAGTATTTTTACTTGTCTCCGTCAGAAGGGGGTTGTTTCTCGAGTTTATGTTTGTACCTATATGTATGTCCATTTCTGTGGCCCGCTCCGCAGCCTAAACGGCTTGAAGGATTTTAAAATACTCGCATGAGGGAATCGTCGTTAGATACGTCTTAGACGTGCAAGTGACAAGGGGGTTTATAAGTATAATATAGGAACTCGTACATTATATAGACGAAAATATCAAAAAATGCAGTCGGGTTTTTACATCTTGCTTTTTTAGGGTTCCGTAGTCAAACCAGGAACTAAGAACCCTTGTAGTTTCGCCATGTCCGTCCGTCTGTCCGTCCGCCCGTCCGCCCGTCTGTCCGCAGCTTATCGCAGAGACTCTTAGTATTAGAAAGCTGTTATTTGGCATGAATATACATATTAGTCACGCTGGCAAAGTGGTACCTACCTAAAATAAAATCTGAAAAAAACACTTTTTTATGTTACCTTCCAACACCTTGTGGGAATCGTTTTTTTTCTCGTCTACCCCATGGTGTCGGGTGTCGTTAGATCTCACGTAGATTTTGATTATCGTTATTCCCTCGGGAACTTTAAAATTAATATACAATAAAATTAATAAACGATTGAAGGTAAGATAAATATATAAATAAATGATTGAAGGAACTATAAAAATACTGGTATTTTTATCTGTCCTACTAGTATACCTATAAGTAGGAAATGCATTTCCCACCTTTACTACCATAAATCACATATTTATAATAAGCTACTATCAATTGTAAGTCATAAACAGTGAATCAGTGATATTCAATAAGCTCTATGATATGTAAAGTTTATATAGCAGGTTTAAATTGAAAAGATGAAACAAAAAATAAATCCGCCTTAAAATAAACTAAAAGGCTTAAAATAATAATCTACAGGTATCCTTGGAATAACCTACTTTATATGTACTGCAGCATTATTTTTGCGAGAAAATCGCTCCCTTCTCGCTCTAATTTTTAACCTCTTTGGTTTTCCGACCGTTTTGGGTGTCAAACTCTTTCGGCTTTGCACTTGTCTTTTTAATTTTTTTGTTCAAGTTTAGAATTGAGAAATGTCAAAGCTCATAGCGCTCTTTTCATGTGGCATTATGAATATTATTTTAGAGCTGAAAGGTTGGCGTTAAAACCTTGCGAGTTTCGCTAATACCATCTTTTTTTGCCATTCGGTGCGATTATTTAAACCATTTTTACGTGTTCCGTTCCTGCCGGAATATCCGGGTAGGTTTTGTGTCGAGCTTCGAGTTCCGTTGCATCATTCGCTAACATTCTGTTGTAGGTCCGTTTAATATCATAAGTACCTTTTATTTTTAGCGAACCCGGTACCCCGAACCTGAAAGGATTATTTGTTGAACTTACCTACTTCCGGAACCTACCATACTGTTGATCATCAATAAATTTACTACGTGAGGTGACTTCGAGTCGCAAGCCGTACCACCGGTACCACCAGCCGCCACAAACCCAGCGCGATTGGCGCGACCGCTGCTGTACGCGCTGTCGGACTACGACACATAGTGTTTACACCCGATTATCCGATCGTCGTGCGCTGGTCAACGTGTCCTGTAGAGTTATTACTCTAGGTTTAGCGCGCTTAGCTAGAACTCCGCTATTTTCTAGGTTGTTTTCCTGCGCGTACCACGTTCGCTACTTTTTCCCAAAGGCTTGCGCGCCCCATAGACTATTTGTCCAGTTTCGGTTTTCTTTCGGTTATATTCCGTTTAGTTTTTAACATCTAAATCTACGTACTTTTATTTTTTTCTTATAAATTCTAGTTCTTTAGGACGCCTCTATTGTTAACGGGTTCAATCGAGTTCAAGGCCAAGGCTTTCGCTATTGTAATACAAGGCCGCAAAGACTAGAACTTTCCATTATCGAACGTCCCCTGCGGGTCAAGGTCCATCGGTCATTCGAGAAGGCAATCTGGAGCGTTCGGCGATTGGGTGTAGAGGTGAGGCGCGCGTGCGGCGAGCGACCATCTAAGTTTATTGTGCGATAATTGTTTATAACGATTAAGTGAGCGTGATAATAAACCTTTCGACGCATAATGTCAAAAACGCAAAACGCCACTTTGTCGTTTTGCGTAATGAAGAAAAATTCCACGCATAATACCAAATACGCATACCTAATACCAAATACGCAGAACGCCAAATACGCAGAATACCAAATACTCAGAATGCCAAATACGCAGAATGCCAAATGCTCAGAATGCCAAATTTTATTAATCAATGAAATTTTCATAATCGGTCCACGCAGTAGGTAATTAATTAACTAATTAAATGGGTGAAAAGACATAAAAATGTCCCGACAAATTTTAACGTCAAACAAACTAACAAAGCATAGGTACATGTTAGTTACGGTATAGCTTATTTATTAATAAACACTAAATATTTCTTTTTGGTATTTTTTATTACAACACTAGGTTTGTATTTTACCTAAATCAAGAGCGACTTTTTTTGATTTACGTAAACTAACTGCGTATATTTTGAATATCCATAGTATAATGATTAGATATATAAAACTTCAGTGATAAAGAGAAACACACCCTTATTTAGGTATTTGTTTTGTAATTAAACTTGTTTAAACATTTCAACGTTACTAAATATTATTCTCTATCTACAATAGGTCAATTTTTATTTTATTTTATGTACATTAAACCCAGGAAAGTGTACCTACCTCTTTCTCTTCACCTGTATATTTATTTAGGAGAATGACTTTGAGGAGAATGATTTTTCGGTCAAAACTTTTCGGAACCTGCAAGTTTACGTTCAAATAAAATCTCGCGTCAAATATAAGTACATAGGTACCTACTTAAATCGTAACAAATTTGTCACAAAGTGAAATAACGTTATTACAATTGAAGTGTATACTTACGAAGTAAAGATAGAAAAGGCCTATGACGAAAACTATGACACGTACTTTGAGCAGCGAGGAACAAACGTTAAAATATTTTCAAGCCGAACACGCGTTATTTCGTTGAGCGTTCAGGGGCGAATGATGAGCAGTGTGCGGGGGGGATAGGAACGACATTCGTTCGGTTACAAGTATTTTTGTTATCAAAATATGCCAAATAAGCTTCGCTGAGAGGAAAGCTAATTATTCGTGACTATTTTTTGACTATTTTTTGAAAAGTGCCTATTTATTATACTATTAATTAATTAGCGTATAACCCTTTTCATTTAAATGTATGTCGTGTTGTGACACAAAAAATATTGAGCGGATGACTCGTGGTCACACCAGTTTGTCACCCCAGTGCTATTCGCTTTAGTCGGTTATTCGTCAGAAATAATTTTTATTCCACAAAAGTAGGTAGGTTAGGTTCGTTAGGTATCTTAAGATGCCCGAAGGGCAAATCGCTCAGAAATAGGAGCCCTGCCATAGGCAGGGCTCCGTCGAAAGGCACTGGGGTGACAAACTGGGGTGACCACGAGTCTGCACCCAAATATTGCAATTAAGTACAGGTAGTTTTTTTTTTTTTTTTAAGTATAAGTTAGTACCTACACTACAAGAATACTTAATGTAGAATCAAATCACATTCGTCAATTGAGACTTTCTGTTATTATTGGAGCACAAAGCAAATGGACAGTCTTTTTCGCCGTTTCAAATATTCACCCATCCAGTTACTCATCATCCAATTGTTGCCGTGCTAAACCCGTACCATACGATCAAATTTTAATTGATCAGAAATTAATTTAAACATATTCGGATCTTTTTGACGCGGAAGGTAACAAAATAGAATGGAAATATTTAGAACAACTAAATAACTTGCAATACGCGGAAACTTTCTATTTAGCATATAAATTAAAGGACCAACAAATACATTTTAAAAACGAGAGGGTGAAGGTAAAACTTGCTACGCAGCCCAGAGCCCTAGTGTTGCAGAAACTATCAAATTTGGCAGACAAAATTTAAATTTAGATTGTTTCATAGTAGGTAAGTGCCCCCGTGGAGAAGTTTTTAGTGATTTAAATAACCTTTTTGATGTGTCAACTCCAAAAACTTGCATCAGTATGGTTTTAAAAAGCTCTGAACGAAAACGAGTGTTTCCCGTTTGTCCGATCCGTTGACCGATCAATCGGTCCAAAGACACTTTTTTTTCTCGATCGACCGACTAATCGGACCTATGGGAAATCGTTGTCCCATTTGACCGATCATAATAAAAACATGTACAGTCATTTTGAAAAGTACTTTATAAATCATAAAACCAAAACAAAATTAACTTTCAACTGCTAAAATAAACGACGATTCCAAGTATTTGATTATCTTGACTGCTACCTATATGACGCTGACTTTACTAGCGTCACGTAATTTGTAGCATCCAAAGTAACGTAAAAATCCAAACTTTCAATTCAAACCACTAAATTAACGGAATATCTACATAGTATGCTTTCAAAGTTACTTATTACATTTATCCACATCTATAATTATTGTTACGGCATTGCAGTAAACACGAAGAAATAGATCATTTATTTTTTGTTCTTATTTAAAGAATAATGTTTTGCCAGTAAATCTCCAGTTTCTAAAATGAATGTTGTATCAATTGCAGTCTGTGTAGCTGCATTTTTATTTATTATATGGGTTTGTGATCCTTAAGAGGAGTAAAATGTGGGCGTGCACTACTACTTCCATTCTTACGTATACGTAGGTATTTTTATCTATAGGTAATTTTATTTTAATTTTTAATATGAATTTATTAGTCTTCATATTAAAATTAAAAATTAATTACTCGACATGACTGTACAATATTTAAAAACGGGGCGTCGGTCAAAAGGGAAAATTAATTCCCGTTAGACCGATTGATCGGTCAACGGATCGGACGAACGGGAAACACTCACGAAAACAATTCCAATTATGTGTTTGAATTTTTAAACATGATCCGTTTATGAAATATTAAGCTTTAAAGCGCTATTTTTTGTTAGAGTCAAGTGTACTATCATCGTTGTGCGAAAATCAATGCACGAAATCCTTATCACTCTTATCAGCAAGGCAGAAAACAAAGCTTTTAAGTGTACTTAAAAGTCAATGAATCTACTTTAAAAATAGTATAAAATAACACCCTTTCTAAATATCCTCTGCTTGACAATACGCATTACAATTGCAAGTGTGGCCCACTCGCTTTCGTGAGATAAAAAAAACGTAACATGAAAAAAAACTAGGGATTTGAATACTATATTTTATTGACATAAGAAGTAGAATGAGTTGGTACATCACTAAAAGCCATCGATTGTCGTCGAATAGCCATACTACTTTCTTAATCGTTGGTTGTTGATGCGTTTTGTTCGGCTACTGAACACCAGATGGCAGCACTTTGGAAGACAATAGTGATTTTGTATCTGTACGCATAAGTCGTAAATGGAGTAATATAATTTGAACAATGCTGCATAAAATAAAGTTTAAATTACGTTAACGGATCAGTACAATCCATCGACCAATCATTTTCAAGTTAACGTAGTAGTTGTTTTTACGATAGTGTGAGTTTGGCGACAACGGTTCTGATACTTTGCGAAGCTCATGCCATATCCACTGTTTTTAAAAACTCCTACAATGTCCTACATGTGCTGTATCCAAAAAATCGAGTATGAATTGTACTTGCTGCCCCGGGGAAGTGTTACGCGAGCACGCGCGAGCTGCGAGCGGTCGGTCGCGGTTGCGCTAGCGACTCACTTATAGTTGAAGAAATATTATTTGCCCCGATGAATGTTATCTGTCGGGCCGGCTTACCCTTTGTGTTTCAATAGGGTCATAAAACCATTAACACCTGTTTTGCTAAAAGCGAACTAGGACTAAACGATCTTGATCCACCTTACATTTAAGGAGTGCAGATGTGCAAAATGCTTTTTCTAAATTAATGATTCGAACAATTTTTAGTCTCTTAATTAATGTTTTTATTCTAAAATTTGTGGGTACACTTAAAATACCAACTACCGACATTTTTCTTACGAAGTCAGTTTTGCATAAACTTCATGAGTGCATTCAAACTGTTTTGATAAAAGATAAAATTAAAAATGTTTCGACCATGGGAAGACCTTCCAGTTAAAAGAGAAGAAGTTTTAGTTGACAGGGGAGACGCTCCAGTTGACAGAGAAAAAACTGCCTTTTTTAACTCACCTATCTATCATAGAAACAAAAAGTATCAAAACGAGTTGTTCACATTATACACATAGCACGTGCGTTGCCGAGACGGCTTAATCCTTTGTCCTATTGTACTCGAGCGGTAAGACGAATCCCACCAAAAACATAAATGTAAAAAAGGAGAGCCAAGTTCAATACAAAAATTATTCTCTGCTGTGGGCTTCGCCGCAAAAAGAATGGAGATCTGAGATTGAGTGCCAAGTTCTATGCAAAATCCAAATATGTAGTCTAAGGGCTGACTTGGCTGGTTTTCCCATACGAATTATTATTAAGTACCTACTTTTACACAGTCATGGAAGAGCCTTATGTTCGATGGGTAGTTTCTACCAGCAAGCCAAATTTTCGGAATAGTAAAATAATAACCGAAAGGTGAAGTCTGAACACCCTGTAACCCGGTGGAAATAGTTCTGCATCGTGGACAGAATTTGTAAGGAATGTTTCTGTTAATGCGATGACGTCAGCGGAGCATTGGAGGACGTTTTTATAGAATACAGCTGTTTTACTGCGGAGACCTCTAACATTCTGATAGAATAGGCATAGTTCTTCATTGCGATTGCCGTTTCTCGCCCCTTTGACGAAATGACTGCCGCCAGGGCTTAATACAAACGTTTTTTGGCCAACTTTCAGGAGCCATAATTGCGTCGTAATGCGTAGACGGCGTAGTCAGCTTAAAGGAGGAGTACTCCCCTCGGGACTTAAGGGATTCAACTTTTATGCCATCGGAGTTGGTGATAGATTTAAGTTGAGACTTGACTTGTTCGTCTGTTGTGCCCATTTTAACGTAAAACAGATGAATATGCCTCAACCAATCGGAAGCTTCTAGTTGAGTTGAAGTTGGATCAGCGGTTCCTCTCGTCACACCGCGCAATGAAGATCGGGAGCTATTTTTCTTCAACTCAATAGAATTTGAGTCATAAATTGTCATGTCAGCGTCTTTGTTGGTTATTCGTTGTGTCGAATCAACGTTGTTCCGAGATATGCACTTTACACCCAGTTGCTCACTTGATTTGGCTGCTCGCTGCTTCACAGGGTGTTTTCCAGTTACCTGACTGTATGTCAGACTGTATGAGATCGGAACATGGAGAATATCACACCTTATTTCCTGATTTGTTAAACGATGACACCAAGTTCTTCCAATATTTTCGTATGTCGCAAGCTAAATTCAATTATCTTGTTGACATTCTGAAACAAGATTTACTGAGACAGAATACTACATACAGGGAGGCTATAGGACCAGAAGAAAGGTTTGCTGTGTGTTTAAGGTATTTATTGAAATAACCATCGGATGCATTAGTACTTAATAAAATGTTGATATTGGCCGAGAATCTGCGTATTTTGATCCGTAGGTACGAGGGGCGGCTGAAAAGTGATCTACCTAACAATGAAACAAAAAACTGTCGTGGCATTTTTTTTTTATTTTCCCTTATTCCCTTAAATTATAAACTCGAGCACTATTATTACCTATTCCGTTACTCAAGTAAGAAGGTAGGTAACCAGTATATATGCTGACCTTGCTTTAGTAGGTAGTCACTATTACTGGGAGATCTACTTACGCGGAACGCTCTTTAAGTAAGGTAGGTAATAGATTTTTGATGCGAATAAGTCGAAAACTGCGAAACTGAGGTAGGTAGTTAATAAAATAAATAATATTATTCCGCTCTTTTTGTGTCGAGGATTCAAAACTGTAATCATTGTGTCAGTAATTAAGTACAGCTACTCGTAACTACCTACCTCGATCGAAGTTATAATTTATAAAATAATATTAATAATGATCTTCGATTTCGATATCTTTTGGCAGTGTAAATAATGATAGATCGCCATTCCTGTCATTATTTAAGCACCCGTATGCTATACAGTACCTTTTGGCTTTTCGAGGAGCCATAGGTACATTTATTTAAACAAAAACTCGAATTATTTTCGCAGCGGCGTACGGGCGGCGCGCTTCAAGACGAGCGCTCGCGTGACACTCAACTGATTAGCCTTGTATAAAAGGCCGCACATTGAGTAGGCAATAACGCGGAGTGTCACCGGCCTGCTTATAGTCCCCTGCTAATAAAATGCACTTATTACATTTTTCAAATATTGAATTTAAACCATTAAAAAAAATCTTTCGGTTTGTCGTCAAAAAAGTCAGTTACCGCAGCCTTCATTTAGTCATCGGTCATAAACCTTTGTCCCCTGAGGTCTTTCTTGAGAATTCTAAACAGAAAATAGTCACAGGGGGCTAGATCTGGACTATAAGGGGGGTGGCCAATGGTTTCGAAGCCATTGTCTTTAATTGCTAGCTTCGTTGTGCGGGGGGTATGCACTGGTGCGTTATCGTGCAAAATCAGAATTCCTTTGCTTAGTTTAACTCGCCGTTTTTCTTTTATTGTCACTCTTAGTTGATATAGTAAGTTTGAATAATAATCAGCATTCATTGTACTTTTCTTCGGTAAATAATCTATGAGCAAAATCCCTTCTGTGTCCCAAAAGATTGTAGCCATAAGTTTACCTGCCGATGGACAAACCTTGAATTTCCGAGGCAGCTTCTCATCCGGGTCCCATTGTTGAATCCTAGTCTCATCACATGTTACAATTCTATAAATTATTTCTTCCTTTTCGCCTCGACTCATTTCCAAAAACTCTTCGCAACATTTGACACGTCTCTCCATGGATGTCAAATGCAGTCAACATTCTAGGGACCTAATGTTCAAATGCTCAAGAATTATTTCATTGACTCGCTCTTTACTGACGCCCATATCTCTAGCTATCTCCCACTGCTTCACTCGTCGGTCCTCTAATATATTTTTTTTCACCGCTACGATGATCATCTTCCAGGCTCTCACGACCTAACTTAAACTGCTTTGACCAAAACTTTATAACAAATTCGGAAGAACACGAACTGCCAAACACACGTAGCTAACATACGCTGTCTGGTCTCCGAAGGCGTTTTCCCTTCTTTAGACAAAAAACTTAATCACCGCACGCTGCTCGATTTTATCCATTTTCACTTTTTCTACCGACATGCTCTCAGGATTCTATGGATTGTTAACTTCCTGCATCGCTTGTATCTAGATTACTAGAATGACAGTGCTTCAAGCTGTGTTTCGTCGTTATTGTTGACACTTCTAGGCGATAGGCTTAACCGCCGTTCTTACTCATCGTTTAAGTATGACACTAGAAAAGACCCTTTTTCCTCGTGGCCAAACTGATTTGCCAAACTGGTTTGGCTACGAGGAAATGCAGTTCCTCGTGGCCAAACTCAAAATTGTTTTCCTCCTGTATAACACGTATGTCAAGTACTTACATGTATAAACTCTTTTGATAAGTAGTACTTGAACATTATGGCACTTTTATTTAAATGAAATGAGTATACATGATAGCTAGTTCATGAGTGTCGCTAAACTGTCATGTAGTTTTGCGGTATGGTTTACCTACACATCTTAACTACCAATAGAAATACATTTTAAGGAACGCAAACGTGGTAAAATTTTGCTATATGATGGGCGACAATATTACAGGCTACGGATATATAAAAATGGCACCTCAATATATAACTGCAGTCGTGTAAAGAAGG